>JAOEGS010002110.1:0-22453 GCA_025447755.1 Corythornis vintsioides | reverse complement strand
AAGAAGCAGGGGCAGGGAGGGGGATGAAGCAGGGGCAGGGAGGGGATGAAGCAGGGGCAGGGAGGGGATGAAGCAGGGGCAGGGAGGGGGCCGTGCTGGGGTGTTTCATGCCCCTGGGCCTGTTGCCATCTCCCGCAGCCCTCAGGGCCTGCTGCCCGTGTCTGGAGCTGGCACCTCAGCAGCACACAGGGGCATCTTGCCCCAGACCTGCAGCCCTGGGGCATTTTCTGAGTGCCAGTCACTGGGCTTGGCACCGTCCACACTCCCCTGTCAGTGACCACCTTCCCCCCCTGGTTCTGCTAAAGGCCTTGAAGGAGATGGAACTGGGTGTGCAATAGGAAACCTCTGGCACTGGGTTCCAAATCCTTGTTTCTCCTTCCGTGGTCAGAATTACTGGCAAAAAGGAATAAAAAGAAGTGGACAGAGGGCTCGCTGGCATTCTGCTCTGTGTGGGGGGCTATGGATTTGTTCCCAATGCCATCTCCATGGTCCCCTGTTGAAGGGCTGCTCCGTGGGGCGACAGCTCTTCCCACAGCTGTGGATCTGAACCTTCCTGGAAGGCACTTGGAGGAATTGTTTGTGCTAAACAAATACACGAGGGTAAATTACTGTTGTAATTACTAGCCCAAGACTTAAGTAGCTGCAGACTAGCTGTATGAAATATAAACCCACTGTATGTAGAGAGATTGCCTGAAGATGGAGATGTGATTGTAACTTGTGTCTTGAGGTGTGGGACCCAGTTCTGTCTCGGGCAGCCCGTGAGGGGGGTTGTGTGATGTTTATCTGGGTCCTTGCTGCTGAGATCACTGACACTCATGGGGCTGGGAATGGGAAGCTCAGTTTGATGTTTCTCTGAAGTTTTTTATATGCCCTTCCCCTGCTCGTTTCCATGTCAGACCTGGAGGTGTGATGATCAAGCTGTACATGCACATGGATTAATTTATTCTCTCTCTCTCTCCCCAGGATATTTCCACAGCCAGTTTCCAGTTGCTGCTTGTTAATTTTCAGGTAGGTTGATCAGTGCTGGATCCTGGACACGTGGAGCCAGATAAGAAATGCTGTGAGGCCAACAGCAAGGTGGGGATGAGTTTTTGTCCCACAGCAGCTTGGTCTCAGCCCCATCTGTGGGGGTCTGAGGGGATGCAGGTGGTGAGACCAGTGTCTGGTCTGAGCACAAAGTGAGTTTTAAAGGACTCTTAGACTTCCCCAGGGAGAGCCTCTGTTCGGTGTCAGGGGCTGAACACCAGAGTCCATGAGAAGTGCAGGCTGGAGAAAGCAAGTTGGTGTTTTGAAGGTGACCCTGCAGTGGACGGGAGGGTGCTGGGAGCCTTCCCCAGCTGGGTCCCTGCTCCTTGGGCCCTCTGTGTCACTGCCAGAGTTTCCCTGCCTTTCAGAGGTGGTTTAATTGAAAGGTAGAAGCGTCAGATCCAGGCTGTCTAAACCTGGCTTTATTTAGAAGCTGCATCTTTATGCATCTGGGTGTTTTAAGTATCTGACCTGTATTGCTTAGTGAAGATTTCCCCAGTGCTTGCTGAGAGGCAGCCTGCTGGGTGAGGTGACAACTCTGCCTTTCATCTGCTGGCAGCACCCCCATGCCCCTCAGCCTCCCTGGGCCCACTCTGCTTGCAGGGGTGATGGCTTTGGTCTGAGAGGGGCTGTGTGCATTGGGATCTACTTTCAATAAACCCGTGGGTATCTGCAGATGCTGGACAGCTGGAGCTCAGCACATTACCCTTTTTTCACTACAAGCAGAGGCCTGTACCCTGTTTCCCAGGTCACTGCTCCAGACCCTGTGTTTTCAGGATGGCTCAGAGACCTCCTCACACTCCATGGCTGCTCCTGCCTGAGCTGTGTTCAGGGGAATCACTTGAAGCTCATGTGTGGGGAGAAGCAGTGCTGATCAGACCCAAACATACAAACAAAAGACAATCAAGTACAGGGACATGTTGAATTGCAGACAAAGTATTTGCCAAACAGCAGTGTGGGATTGTTTCCTCTGCAATGATAATTTTTCATCAGAGGTGGCAATGGGACACTTCAGACATCTCCATGCTGTGTAGCACCCTGTTTCATCCCAGATTTCCTCCTCCTTCCTACAAAAGAAAAACAAGAAGATTGGGTTTGGTTTTTTTCTTTGTCACGTGACACACTTTTTGTCAGAAAAAAAACGTTCAAGAGGGAAAAATGTGTCTGGACCCCGGAGAGAACCTGGACAGCTGTGGGGAAGAGCCCCGGTGTCACTGCCCAGCTTGGGGGTTTGATTCTGGGGTGGTGATCCCCTTATTTTTTTTAGGTGTAGAACCCCTTTTTTGAGTGGTCTTGCTGTGCCAGGTCTTGTGGGTGCAGCACTGCTGAGAGCACCACACTCTGTGATGTTTCTGAGTTAATTATAGCCTCGGCTGTGCATCTTGCACCAATAACCTTAAACCACTTCTACTCTGATTTAAATTATGATAAATTATACATTTCTGGCACTTTAGTAATTCATGTGAAAATTATTTCGAGTCAACTCAACATAACATACCTCAGTGTGCTCTCTGGTGGCTAAAGATATGTCAGACAACAGTTTCATCCACTCTTTCTTTTCCTTTCTTAATGGGAGTGACTTTGGGTTATCTGGGGGTCAAGGAAGAGTGTGGAGAACTTCAACAAGCACATTTCCAGCTGAGTCTAACCCAGGGTAAAACAGCACACAACTGCAAGCACCTCTAGGCCTGTAGGAAAGTATTTTCAGCTGTATTTGTATGTGGTGGAAGCTTCAGGGGTGGAGATAGATGTGACAACGAGATGAGAGACTATTCATTGTGCTGTAAAATATATCCCTGCCTGGTTTGGCAGCGGTGGAAGGAACTGCTCCTTACGGGTTCATGCCACCCCAAAACCCTTTGGCTGCCCATCTGGGGCGAAGCCTCACCCAGGGCTGCAAACCTTGTGCTGCTGTGTTCACAGCACCCCGGGCAGCTTTGGCACGGCCCCTGCTGGGACCCTTCCCACGTAGAGGGGTGGGCACCAGATGGGCAAAGCAGCTGCTCTCGCTGCCCTGAGCCTGCCCTCAGACAGGATCTGGGCCGCTGCCCCTGCCTGCACCTTGCCCTGCCTGCACCTTGCCCTGCCTGCACCTTGCCCTTGTCCTTCTCCTCTCCCTGCCGTGCCTCCCGCGCTGACTTGAGGCAATTCCCGCGGTTGTCCCAGCGCTGGGAAGTGCCTGGACCAGCAGCAGCAGTAGCCGCCTTCCCGCGACAGGCGGCACCACTGAGCCCGGAGCCTGTTCTGGGAGCCTCGGGCAGGCGCTGGGTGCCCCTGGCAGGCGCTGGGTGCCCCTGGTAGGCGCTGGGTGCCTTGGACTGGCGCTGGGTGCCTTGGACTGGCGCTGGGTGCCTCTAGCGGTGTGCGGGCAGCGGTGCCAGGGGTGTGCGGGCAGCCAGCCCCGCTCGTCCCGACGGCCCCGCCCGGCCCGTGGCCTCGGTAGGGTCACCGGCCGCCCACCCGCGCTGGCACCGTGGAGGGTCCATCGCCCGCTCTGCCTCCCCCGGCTTCTTCCATGACAGCCCTGGGGCGGCGACGCGGGCGGGTTGAGGGTAACGCCGGGTGACAGGGCTCCTCTCCACCCCTCCACTGATGCTTTTGCAGCTCAAACTTTAATGAAGGCTTCAGGGAGCGTTAACGTGATGGGAGCTGCAGCAGCACCCGGCTGGGTAGTTCTACCGAGCTGCAGCTCCCCGACCCCCTTCAGCCCCCAGCCAGCAGCACTGGCCACCCCGAGGGTGCAGACCCCAGGAAAGAGACCCCCAGCCCTCGGTGCTGGGTCCCAGGGTGCCTGGTCACACTGCAGCCAATTCAAACCTCATCCCAAGGCAGAGCTGGAAAATGTTTTGTTAGAGCAGCTGGAGCAGGGAAATGGGCATGATCTGGTGACCAGCTTGTCTGGGGGTCCTGGGAGGGAAACTCTTCACCTGCTGCAGCTGGGCCTTCCTGGGCTAGTTTTAAGATGCAGTAGCTCTAATGAAGGTTTGAACCGTGCTGGACATGGAGAGAGATTTTATACTACAGGCAGGTCTTGAAATGACTGAAGTTTGTAATTGTTGTGGGTTTTTCCCCCAAAAACAAACAAACAAAAAGGTTGTCAATATTTTCCCAAGTGTAAAAATATATGTATTTACTCTTACTGATTTGTGGGTGATGAGCACAGCATGGCAAACATGAAACAAACGAAGTGTGAAGCTGCTGAACTGTTTTCTCTGGCAGCGTTAGCAGAGTTTCCTCCTCGCTGTGTTCTGCTGGGTGCTGCAGGGTGGTGACTTTCTCCTCCCCATGCTCCTTTGTGTGGCCCTGGGGACAAACGGCCCGTGCTGAAGAGGATGTCTCAGTCTCTGTGCCAGAGCACAAAGAACAGTCCTGGCTCCACTGCTGTTCAAGCAATAAACTATTTCACAGCAACTGGGAGAATACCTTCAGGCCACCGAATTTTGGCAAAGCAGGAGGATTCTCGGTCCGTTTTTGGCTGTGTCATCTTTGCCCCTTTGAATGAAATATATGTATAACTTTGTTTAACATTTCAAGCTCTTGTTTGAAAGTCACTTGTTCTCTAATTATGCTTTTTAATTTATTTTTTTTTTTCTAAACAAAGCCATTAATTTTTAATTGTGCTCTGTTAGGCAGACGTCTAAACAGCGATATTTTTGTAGGTTCCACTCATGACGTCCACCCAGATAGATGCCCATCATGAAAAGTCAGGGCTAGAACTTGTCCCCAGTTCCTATTTCTGCCTCTGATGGGACTCCCAGTGCAGTGCTGGCCCAGCCCCACGGTGACCTCTGATGGGAATCCCAGTGCAGTGCTGGCCCCAGCCCCACGGTGACCCACTGATCTCCAAAGGAGCATCCAGTGCAGGTTTTGTTCAAATGTTCAGCTGCTTTGGGCCTGAATCCCAGCTCTTCTGTTTCCCTTTGGTTGGGTTTTCCTTTTCCTTGTCTCATTCCCTTACCATTTTCCCCACCAAAGGCTGACTCCAAAGCCGGGGAGCCAAGCAGCAGCTCCCCATAGCTCCTTCACTGGAGACTTGAGCAGGCAGCCTGCAGCTGATGTGCAGCAGAGGGTCTCAGCCCAGCACTGCCACAGCAGGTGCATTAGAAACCACCAGAGTCCTGGACCCAGCTGGGGGAAGGTGCAAACTGAGGGCACAGCTTTGGAGCAGAGGGGCAGCGGCAATTGCTTTGCTTTGCCCACTCTCCCCAACACTGCCCTGACCAAGATGCAGCTGCTGGACTTGTTGATTAACAAAAAACATTAGCAGACCTACTGTTTCAGGGCATGAATAATTAACGTTTGTTCCTCATTAATTTCTGGTGGAACAGAGTCCTGCTAGACTATGTTTAGATGTATTTCTAGAATTAGGAGTAAATATAACAAGAAAGAGATGCCTGATAGACAAGTGCTCTGTTCTGCAGCCCCTGGAAAGCTGTGGTGCTGCTGCTGTTGTCTCCTCCAGGAGCAGATCAGGTTTATTTTTAACAGGCACCGATGTGTCCTTTGTTTCAATTTTAATTTCAGGGAATGATACAAGCAGCAAGTTCTATAATTCATGCACATTACAAACAAGTACAAGGAAAACCTCCCAGTCAGCGTGAACTGTCTGGCATCTGGCGTTCCTGGGACCTCAAATCAAAACCTTGTTTTCTGAAAAATTCAGGATTAAGATTGCATCAGCCTTCCAACTGCTGGAGACGTGAAACAAGGATGTGAGTGCTGCACCAGTGTGGAACTGCACCGTCACCAGCAGGGACTCCCAGGGAGGGCTGGTGTGCCCAGCAGACGTGGGGCAGAGCCAAGGCACGGAGCCAGCCAGGAGAGCCTGTGCTTGGGGCACTGTCCTGGTCCTGGTGCTGGTGGTGCAGCTGCACGGCACAGGGATGTGCTCTAGCAGAGTGAGGAGACACCTATTTGCTGGCAGCCTGTGCTCAGTAAGGACATTCTCCTGTCCCATGGAATGCTGTGTCTTTGCTGTTCCCTCTGCCCCAGTATGATGGAGAGATCTGGCAGGCTGGATGGTTGGAGGGTGTCTGCAGCCCTGTCACTGTGCACACTCGGCTTCTGATTTGGAACTCATTGCCATTATTCTCTTCCAGGCACCAGCAATTTTGGGGGTAAGACATCCTTCTGCTTGAGCTATGTGTGCCACTGCAGGGTGATGTGACTTCACTGTTCCCTGGGTGGGTGCTGGGGGCTGGCTCTGAGCCTGCTCTGCCATGTGTCAGACAGCTGGGTGGACCCTGCCCTGCCTGAGGAGAGCTCAGACACCAGCAGCAGCCCTCACCAGCCTGGCTCTTCGGGCCAGCACAGCTCCCCAGACACGGATCCTCCTCTGCTTCTCCAAAAGACACCTGCTGGCACCAGCATCAAACCTCCTCCCCTCTCTGTGTCAGAGCACAGCCTGCCCCAGCTGGTGACAGGAGCTGAAGCTTCACCAGGCACTGTGGGACACTCTGGTTTGAGTTTTGGTTCCACAGCACATCCCTGTGGCTGTCAGACACACCCCGGGGTCACCCTCACAGCAGCTGGAGGGAACCCCCCCTCCTGTAGCTCCTTCCCATCTCCCCATTGCCCCTGCCTGCAGTGGTCCTCAGCCGAGCCCCTCCACCTGCTCCTGTGGCATGGAGCAGTGGGAATGGGATTTTGTGTGAAACCACCTGCTAGCCTCCCTGCTGTGGGGCCCGGCTGAGGAGCTCTGTGAGTGGCAGCTCTGCAGTGATGCCACTTGCAGGTTTTCTCCCTGAAATAGTTACTCTCCCATCTCCACTAATTAAAATCTTCCCAGGCTGATGATGGTCCCTCCCTGGACCCTCACTTTAACCCTTAAAGTTCTCCTTCAAAACCTGATTACAGCACCTTTCCCTCTCTCCAGCCAGAGACCCAACTGACCTGTCCCTGTCCCCGCCCCCCAGCGTGGTCCTGCCACACTGTTTAGCCCCGTTCCTGCCAGCCCTGCCGAGGAGCAGGGGTGCTCTGGGTGACCCTGTAACCTCAGAGGCTTCCTGCTGCCAGACCCCTTCCCTCACAGCCTAGCACCTCTTGTAGCTTAGCAACTTTCTTTTTGCTTCGTTAAGTTGGGCTCTTCAATCTCCTTAATGAAGAAGAGAATCAAGCCAGGTAATTGATGCTTGGCCGTTTAGCTGATGAATAATTGACTGTCTGGGTAACCCTAGATATTTCCTCGATCAGATTGTGCAGTGGAACAAGCCACATCATCCTGGGTGCAGCGTGGCTCGGGCTGCTGGGGTACCAGAGATGTGCTGGGTGAGCCCAGGGTCTGTGGGACCCTTCCACGGCCAGCTCCCATCATTCTCCCCCCACACCCCAGCCTGTGTTTTCTCACAGAAATCAACCATGGGAAGGTTGAGCCAAACCTGAAGAATGTGGTTTCTCTCTCAGACACACAGGAAAGGCAAATCATCCCATCAGTCCTGTGCAAGCATTCACTATATCATTTTTAAACTAAATTGAATTAATACAATGAAGAGACCATCAACAACACTCTGAATGTGATGGGCGTCCAATTAAATTCTAAATAACTGAGTTTATATATGAGGAAAGTGTGTAGCAATCTTTGAAGTGAGACAAAGAATAAAACAGTGCATGCTTTTAATCTGACTTTTACTTTCAGATTTTCGATGACTGACTAGTGATATTTCATCAGGGTATAGGTTTAGTGGGGGTTTTCATTCCAGAAATACCATCAATTATTCACCAGCAGGTGAATGATCTCTGAAATCCATTGCAGTGACACCTTTGAGTCTGCAGATAGTTTCTGATGGCAAACCATCTGGGCTCTTTTAACGTGTTATTGTTTATCCTTCGGATTTCTCTCCTCTGTTTGTAAGGTGTAACGGCAGCAGACAGGGCCAGGACATCAATATTTTACAGCTTTAATTAAAGGGAGATCAGCAGCTACATTACCCAGACCGGGCTCTTTCAGAGCAGCTGCTGTCGAGAGGGAGGGAAGGGGCCTCTGTAGAACAGGCTGACAGGGTGTCCTGGGGTGGGATGTGTGTAGAACAGGGTATCCCGGGGTGGGCTGTGTGTGGAACAGAACAGGCTGACAGGGTGTCCTGGGGTGGGCTGTGTGTGGAACAGAACAGGCTGACAGGGTGTCCTGGGGTGGGCTGTGTGTGGAACAGGCTGACAGGGTGTTCTGGGGTGGGCTGTGTGTGGAACAGGCTGACAGGGTGTCACAGGGTGGGCTGTGTGTAGAACAGGGTGTCCCAGGGTGGGCTGTGGCAGAGGATGGGTCTGAGCCATGACACAAGTCCCATAACCAACCATGGACCCTCCAGGGGCACGGGTGGCTTCACAGGGGCATGGGGGGCAGGAGGTGGGCGAGGTGTCAGACACCTCCTCACTCCAGAGGGAAGGAAAATCCCCAGCAGGAGATGGGAAGAACATTCCAACCCCGTACAAATGCTCTCAGAGGGGGGCTGGGGAGATGAGTTGGCACCACCTCGGGTTTTGTACCCAGCTCCCCATGTGCATCCTCGTGTTTATGGATGTTAACCAGACAGCTCTGAGTAAAAAGAGGAGTAAAAACAAAACAAAGGCCTGAAATTCATCCCTCTATTAATTACTTCCAACACAGCAGAGCTGCCTATAAATATGGTGCCACTACAGATGAAACTTTCATGCAGCTATTTAGGCCCTCTGAAATATACATGATTTCCTTTAAATTTTTTATCATAAATCAGGGCAGGGAGCTTGGCCGCGACGCTCTGGGCTCCCCCCGACGGGGGGGCTGCTTTGCCAGCTCCTCCCTCACACCCCGACCCCGCACTGCCCCCGGGGGACACCGGCGGGTGCGGGGCAGGAGCGCCCTTGCTCTCCCCGCATCCCCCTCGCACCCACCCCTGCCCGCATCCTCACCCTCCCGGCCGGGCTCTGTCCGCGGTGCTGACCCCGCCGGTCCCCGCACATCCCCCCGGTGCTCGGGGAGAGTCCGGGCGGGGGGCGGTGCGGAACTGGACCCCCCCGCAATCCCCCTTATCCGCGGGGCTCGGTCCGCGGGCATCGTCACCCCCTCTGCGCAGAGCACCCGGCTCCCTGCACAGGCTGCTGGTCCCCCACACGAGCTCTTCCCTGCACAGCATCGTCCCACCGGCACCCTCTGGGGAGAGAACACCTCATTGTGCGCGCCAGGATGCGCATCCTACTGAACGCTGAAGGGGGGGTCGCTTTTTGTCGCTGACCCCGTGTTCGCAGCTGCTCGGAGATCCAGAGGAGCGATGTCACATCTTCAGCCTGTGCACGTTTCCCCAGCGAAAGGCGTTTTAGTCCGTCAGTGGTGCCTCTTCTCATCTCTGGCCAGCACTTCAAGCTCAACACGTTTGTCAGGAAACCAAGACAGCAGCTCCTTCGGGTCCTGCTCGGAATTTATTAAGGCTCACGAAACTCTTTAGAAACTTTAAGCTCTTTTTTTTGTTGTTGTTGTTTAAGAACTTCAAATGTCACGCCTGCAAAATGTTTACATCCCTGGGCCGTCGAACTCTATTAGTGCCTGAACGCATGTGAAAATCGGGAGAAAGGGAAAAGAAACCTTCCAGTCAGCAGCAGAACTGTGCCGGGTCCAGAGCTGGTTTTCTCGGGGTGTTAGGGGGGGTTGTCTGTTTTCTCAAGGTGGTCCCAGCCCACAATAGCTCACTGAGCATCCCTCAGGTTACTCTCTCTCCTGTACGTGAGGATTTATTTTACGGGGTTTAGAAAGGTTCCAGCGAGGGGGTGGGTGGGCGTGGGGCAGCCCTGAGCCTACCCTCACCGCCCCGGGCTGGGATCCCAGAGCCTCTCTGGAACCTGAAGCTGCACCAGGGACGTTGAAGAAGCCCCGTGCTCTACCCACGCAGGAGATTTCTCACCATCTCCTAGGAAAAAACAGATCCTCGGTGGAAATTCTTCCCTGCACCTGGGTTTTATGGGGCTGGCTCCGCCACTCCGTTTTCAGTGGGAGATCCGCCTAAGAGATGCAGGATGGATCCCCGGGTGGCAATTAATGGGGCGTGTGAGAGGACTGGGTGCCAGAGCAGTGGTGCTGGGCAGTCTGGACCCCAGCTCGCCTCTCGGGGTCTGGAGAAGAGGGGACAGGTCCTGCTTCCCCAGCGGCTGAGCACAGCCTGTCACACCTCGGCGGTGCTGGGGGGTCTGTCAGTCACACAGCAAACACGAAAGGCGTTTTCCTGTTGCTGTGCGGTTGGTTTGTCCCCCGCGGGTGACACCAGCCCCCGGGCCGAGGAGGGTGGAGACGTTCTGCGGGGCTACGGGGGGATTTTGGGGGTGACGGGCAGCGTGACTGGGCACAGACACAGAGGTTCCCTGGGCAAGGATGGTCGCTCTGGTCCAAACTTCAGCCCGTGAGCTTCAGCCACGGAGAAACTGCCCCCTCCTCCTGCCCATTCCTGTCCTTTGGGACCTGCCGCCTTCCCTCCCTCCCCCGGCTCTTCTGCCAGCCCGGAGCTGGGCTCAGCGGGCACGGAGGGGTCAGCGGGACCCGAACAGGGGCTCCCAGCCGGGGCTGCCCCGCTCGGCGATGCCCGGCCGGTTCGGGGATGCGAGCGTCTCCCGCGGCCCCGACGGCGCGTTCCGGAGCGCGGTGCTGGAGGGCGGTGGGGAACCGGAGGGGCCGGGGAACGGGGTGGGGCGGGGGTCGGAGAGGCCGGGGCAACCCGCTCCCCTTGCTCTGCCCGCGCTGCCCTCGGCGCCCCGCAGCGCATCACGCCTGCGCGGGGCCCGTTCCTGGCAGGCGGCGTGTAAGATGAGTGAAGAAGCGGGTGCGGGGGGGCGAGCGGGCGCGCAGGGGATTCTCTGCCATCGAACATCGCTCACTCGGGCAGCGGCGAGGCAGAGAGACAACCCCGAGCCGATGTCAGGGGCTGCCTACCTGCGAGGTGCGCCGAGATGATGGCCATGAACGCCAAGCAGCCGTTCGCCATGCCCGCCGCCCTCCAGGAGCCCAAGTTCTCCAGCCTGCACTCCAGCGCCGAGGCGATGCGCAGAGTTTGCCTCCCGGCCCCGCAGGTATGTAGATGAAGCATAATTACCGCTTTAAGGCACATTTTCTGACAGGCACCGGCTTAATGTTTTTTTCATGTCGCCAGAACACTCGCGCGTCTCGGCACCTCTCTCCCCCCTCTCCCGCTCCCGCTCCCGTCTCTGATCCGCACGTCTGCGCGAGCGGGGCTGCTGCCTTCATATTAATTTTTATGACCTGAGCTCTGAGGAGGAATCGCGGTGCCGGGGCAGGTTTTTCATCCGGAGATGACAGTATTCCCCACTGACTCCACCATGCGCGTTCTTGCTCGCAGCTGCAGGGCAATATATTCGGGAGCTTTGATGAGAGCCTGCTGGCCCGCGCCGAGGCTCTGGCCGCCGTCGACATCGTCCCCCACGCCAAGGGCCACCACCACCACCACCACCACCACCACCACCACCCCTTCAAGCCGGACACCTCCTTCCCCGCCATGAGCGGCGTCCCCTGCGCCGCCGCCGCCCTCCCGCACCCCGCCGCCCTCGCCGCCCACCCGCACCCGCTCCCGCACCCGGCGCTGGACGGCGGTGACCTCCTGGAACACCTCTCGCCCTCGCTGGCCGTCGGGGGGCTGCCCGAGCCCTCGGCGCTGCCCGCCCCGCTGCCGCCGCCCCCGCTGCCCGCCGCGGGGCCCCTGCCCTTGGGCGTGGGTCCCCCGGGGGGTCCCCCGCCGCCGCCCCCCGCCGCCGCCCCCGAGGCCGACTCGGACCCGCGGGAGCTGGAGGCCTTCGCGGAGCGGTTCAAGCAGCGGCGGGTGCGGCTGGGGGTCACCCAGGCCGACGTGGGGGCGGCGCTGGCCGCGCTGAAGCTGCCGGGGGTGGGCTCGCTCAGCCAGAGCACGATCTGCCGCTTCGAGTCGCTGACGCTGTCGCATAACAACATGACGGCGCTGCGGCCGGTGCTCCAGGCCTGGCTGGAGGGGGCCGAAGCCGCTCACCGAGACCGCGCCGCCGGCACGGGGCCGCTGCCCGGCTCCGCCGAGCGCAAGCGCAAGCGCACGTCCATCGCCGCCCCGGAGAAGCGCTCGCTGGAGGCGTACTTCGCGCTGCAGCCCCGGCCCTCCTCCGAGAAGATCGCCGCCATCGCCGAGAAGCTCGACCTGAAGAAGAACGTGGTGCGCGTCTGGTTCTGCAACCAGCGCCAGAAGCAGAAGCGCATGAAGTACTCGGCGGTGCACTGACGGTGCCCACCCCGCACTGGACCCGCCGACGGCGCGGCCCCGGAGGCGGGATGGGGCGGCACCGAGACCCCCCTCCCCGCCCTGACCGGGACCGGAGCCGAGCGCGACGGGGCGCGGGGCCGGGCCGGGGAGCGGAGCGCGGGGTCTCCGCAGTTTCCCGGGCTCCGTTCCGCACCGGGAAGGACGAGCCGCGACGGGAGCGCTCCCGGGAAGAGCCGCCGCGACCCGCTCCCCGCCGTCGGTCCGCCGGCCCCCTCGTCCCGTCCCTCCGCAGAGCGCTGCCAGCTCCGCCGCTGTCCCCACACACTCCGGAATAAAGCTTTATTTTTCAACCCGAAGGGACGCGTCTTTCCTCGCCGCCCCGCGCCGGCAACGCCGAAGAAAAGGAACCAACGAACGTCCTTCGGCGGGGCGTCCTCCCCGGGAAACGAAGCGAGGCTGAGCCCCGCGCTGCCATCGGAGCCGCGGACCGGCCTCGCTCCGCGCCCGCGGAAGGACGCGGAGAGTTCCCCGGCAGCAGCTTCCCCCTCCCGCCCCTCCCCGGGCCCCGCAGCCGCCCCGGCCTCTCAGCCCCTCGCGTCCCGCCCGTCGAGTGGGAACGAAAACATCCTCCCGATAAAACCGATCGCGGGTTTGTGTCTCACGCTGTTTAGAAGGGGAAAGGGATTTTATTTACCATTCCCAGAAGCACCTTAACGATTAAAAATTAACGATCGAAGAGCGAGCCTCCTCGGAATATTTGGCTTTAGCATTTCCACGAGTGACAAACCCCAGGCCCCAGAGCCGGGTCTCTCCTTCCCCCCCCGGCAGGGAAGAACTTGACCGCGGGTGTCCGGGCAGCCAGGACGGTCCCGCGCTTTCCCAATCACTCCCAATGATTTCCCAATCAAATGCCCTTTAATAATAAATGCCCGTGTGCCATTACATTATATTGCGGGTCCTGAAAATTTAAAATAAGGGTAATGCAATATTAATCGCCCGCCTGAGTATATAAAAGGGGCAGAAGGCGGCTCAGGCGGCATCCTTCACCCGTTCATCCTTCACCCGCTGCCCGGCTGCGACTCGGCAGATCCCCGCACACAGCCCGGTGCCGCTGGGCGTGGGGGCTTCGGGGGCGAGGGTTACACAAACAACCCAGGTAAGAGGCGTTTCTATTCCTTCCCTCGGCCCGTGCGTAGCCAGCAGCGGCCCCCGCCGCTCCGCACACGCCGGCCCGGCCCCGGCATCGGCGGCCGTCGGGTGTCCCGGCCCGCGGGCGCGGCTGGACGGGGCGGGGAGGGAGCGGGGCTCGGTACGGCGCTGCCCGGCTCGGTGCCGGCCTCTCGGCTGCCCGCAGCGCGGAACCGGGGCTGCGAAACCTCCCCAGTTTCCCGCACCCCGGCGTTGGGGGGCAGCCCTGTCGCAGGGGGAAGAGGGATCCAGCCCAAGACGCGGGCAGTGCCGCTGCGGGCGGACACAGCAACTCACGGCTGTTGCACAAGCCGTTTGTTTTCCAGCGTGGAACAGAAATGACTTAAACCTCCCAAAGCTGTCCTCAAACGGGGTGATTATCCTCCCCAGTTTGCGTTAGAGCCAGCTGGAGCCTCGCTTAACTCAGCCTGAGCCTCGCTTAGCTCCGGTAAGCTGTCTCTCACCGGTGTAAGGCAAGCTCACAGCTGGGGTGTCAGGATCTTCTTCCCTGTTCGCTGCTGAGAGGGAAATCGGATCGGGATGCTTTTTGTGAGGGCAAAGGTGTTACCGCAGTTTTACTTTTTAGCAGTTCTGTTTTTGCCTAGATCTGCTGGTTTTGTGACAATTCTGCATTTGTCCTTTCTGCATAGGTCCAGAGAATGGCTTGAGGATGTAAAACAAGCCCTAGAGGAAC
This sequence comes from Corythornis vintsioides, assembly GCA_025447755.1. Taxonomy (NCBI): domain Eukaryota; kingdom Metazoa; phylum Chordata; class Aves; order Coraciiformes; family Alcedinidae; genus Corythornis; species Corythornis vintsioides. Next base: position 8,347 of record JAOEGS010002110.1, on the reverse strand, counting down.
TTGTTCAAACCTGCAATTACTGGCACAGAAACGAACTCCCGTGTGCTCCTTCTATCCTCCAGACATGCTGGCCAGGGAGATCTGAAGTGCCTGGTCCTTCTTGCTCACTCTCCTTTATTCCTGGTTCCTCCCCACACGGAGACAGCTCTGAGAGCCTCTCCTTGCCCAGATCTCATGCTTTGAAAATTCCGGGGTTATTTTCCCTCTGCATGGGCAGGATTTTTATCTGCCCAGATGTAAGATATAGGACCTCGGGGCCAAAGGCTGCCTGCCGTGTCCTGTCTGGGTCGGGCTGGGCAGGGGCGGTGCTGGAGTCACAGGCTTGTGAAGAGCTGCCATCAAAGCACCACCCCCACCTCATGCCCTGTTGGTCTCTCCAGGCGCAAGAGGATCAGGACTCTCAGTTTTCTTTCTCCTGCCCAGCAGGTCTGGGAACGTAATCCCTCAGCACACCTAGACTACACCTGCACAAACCCACAGGTCAGATAAAAATCCTGATGAGAAAAGGAATTCCCTTCTAGTGACAGACCAGACGAACGAGAAAGTGAAACCTGCTGAGCTGGGAGGTGGGCAGGGAAATGCCCAGCAGAGCCCAAGTGCAGGAGACACAGGGTCATCCAGCAAACCCCTCTCTGTGGGATCTGAACCACTAACAATTGATTATTTTATTTTTTTTTTTCCCCATTCCGTGCTTGTTCCTTAATATCCTGCTCCGTGTCTCCCGGGGGCTGCGCACAGGAGATGAAAGCAGAGAAAACCAAACAAGCCATTGGCGGTGCTCACTCAATTGATTTTTACACAAAATTTGCCTTCATGCGCGAAGGATGAAAAAACGATCCCATTAATAATGAATAACAAAAACAAATGCAGGGAGGAAATCAATAGGAGCACATCTGATATCCCGGGAGCTGCGGGAGGAGGGGGGGAGCCCCCAGAAGTACAAAAGCACGCAGGGAAAGGAGGGGGAGGGCTCGGTGGGATGGGACACGGGGGGGTTTGGGGTGGGAGGTGTTTGCAGGGGCTTTTGTGGTGTGCAGGAGGGAGGGGGTGGTGTGGGCATGTGGGTGGGATCCATCCCCCCCTACCCTGTGGAAGCAGCAGGGCCCTGATGAGGGTCCCAGCTCCTGGCTGCCCCTGCAAACCAGGGTGCAGAGCAGCTGCCACAGCCTGGGGGTGGCTCTGGGGCCTGGAAGGAGGGAGCTGCTGCAAGTGGAGCACAAGCTGGAGTTGGGGCCATGTTTATTTCCCAGAGAAAAAATACTATTTTCAGCTGCAAAAATGCTCACTTCCAGTCTCTTTTTCCTCCACACTTCCCCCCTCCGAATTTTCTCATGAGTTTACAAGGAGGAGTTCTCCCTCCCCGGGAGAAGGAGAAGAAATTTGGGAATAAAAGTGTTTCTTAGGCAGCAGTTTCTGCTGGAAGTGACCTGTGCACAGAACACAGGCTCTGCTCCGCACGGCTGGGCTCAGGGTTGGCATCTGCACCCCCGTGCTGTGGGTGCCCGGGGTGAGGAACTGCCACAGCACTGGGGCCAGGGGACCAGCAGCCCCAGCACCCTGGGCAGCCCAGCCCAGCACGGCCCAGCGCACACCAGTTCACCTGGGCCAGCCTGGGGATGCTGTGAGCGTGTGGCTGTGAAGAAAGTGCCTCTCCACACCAGTACACAGAAGGAATTAACTCCAGTCACAGGGATTCACAGTTGTCACAACAGAGTCTTTTAGAGCAATTAATAAATTAGTCTTTAATGCCACTAGCTGTGCTCTGTAGTTCTGGAAATTTTAGATACAGATTTATTCCATCATCAAGGCGTGATCTGGGCTGTTTTTCTTTAAGCCAATGTAGAGCTATATATGGAGATACATGTCACAACATCTTCAACAGAGTTTTATGTGGAGCAGCAAAATAATATGCAAAGGAAAATGAAACACTTTGACTGTTTTTAAATCCAAAGAGAATTAAAAATGTACAATAATGCTACATAAATCCAGATCAGCTATTGTAAAATAACGCTGACATATGGTAAATGGCTTCAACCTGCCTGCTGAAAATGCAGTGTGCAAAGCAGAGGTGGTCTCAGAACTGCTGAGTGCCCCCTAGGGCAGCCACTCTGGGGGTGCTCCAGGCTGATGCAGTGCCAGGGCACCAGATAATTCAGGGTTTCAGTGCCCTTTTAAAAGGGTGGTGATTTGTGATTTCAGCAGAGCCACGGTGCTCCGACTCCCTGCATCCTCACGTTGCAGGAGATGCTCCCACCAGGCAGGTGAGTGGAGTTCTCTTTCTGGGGAGCAGGTGGGGGGTTAATCACTGTCACCACTTACCTGCTTTTTAGACTTGCATGAGTCTGGAGATCAAAATGGAGAGGGGATGTAGGGCAGACTGATTTGCAGGGAAACCTTTGATTTTCCTCCTCCCGAGGCTGGTGTGCCTAGCACAGGCCTTCTGTAGGTTTTCCAGGGCTCCTGTTTACCCAGCACGAGCCCTGCTGCTGGATCCCAAGAGCATTGGGAATCCTGATGGAGGGAGGACTGTGGCACGGGGGAAAATCCCCCTCAGCAGGAGCTGGGAGGCAGAGCCCTGGGCTGCTGGGGGACAAACACCCTCCAGGGCTGCTGGCGCTTGGCTGCAGTGCCCCAGTACTTCCCCAGTGCTTCCCCAGTCCTTCCCCAGTGCCCCATTCCTTCCCCAGTGCCCCAGCAGCCCCAGAGCAGACAGGTGGGACGGGGGGTTCCACAGCAGGGGCCAGCTCAGAGGGACCCTCGTCACCATCTCCCTCCCAGCTGCCTTTGCCTGTGCAAACGAGAGCAACCATCCTCCCGAGCAGCCGAACGGTGTGCACAAAAAGCAGGTGCTTCCCCAGAGGACAAGGGGAGCACAAGCGCCACAAGCAGAGCCAGTGCCGGCCCGGCTGCGCTGACCCCTCCTGGCAGCGGGGGAAGCTGCCGGGTGATGCTCTGCACCCGCGGGAGGACTCTGGCCAGCTTGGGTCCCATCCAGCCCCGTGCCAGTGGGGTGCTGAGCCGAGTCAGAGACTAGGGTTAAAGTCTGCTATCTCCGTTGTTTCAGAATATGTCTGGTTTTCCCCAGATGCCAACACAGATTAGCTTAGAACCATCACCACATTACGGCCTGAGTGTTGTTTTCTGCCTGCAAAAACACCCAGAACAACAAAGAAGGCAGAACTCTGAGATCCTCCTTCAGGTGATGTAGTAATAACAAAAAAGCATCTGAAAAAACCATCCGAACTGCTGCTTGTTGCTGGGTGGTTTTACACTCCTGGACTCCCTGGCCGGTGATGGTAGCGGGTGCAGGGACTCACCGAGGGGTGGGCAGCACCCAGGGGCCTCTCCTTGGATCCTTCCATCCCCAGCACGGCAGCTGCCTCGGCTGCTCCCCATCCCTGCAGCTTTCATGGTGCCTCTGCCCAGCTGCCTCTGCTCCAGAGCAAAGCATCGTGCACCCTGCAGCAGGGGATCGGGTGCAGGTCTCCTTGGGGTAGCAATGCCACAGGAGGTTTAGGGACCGTGGTTTGGGTCTCTCTTGGAGCCTTTTGCTGGGAGAGGAACCCCAGAGGCAGTTGCAAAGGGGCTGGAAACAGGGTCTGGCTTTAAGGGGAGCACAGGGGAGGCTGGTTTGACAGAGCACTGATGCTGCCAACAGTGGAAATGCCTCACAACTCAAAATAACTCCAGTCTAAAGACAGAAGGGAATATTTAAGAAAGAAAAATGATGTTTCTTTAAACTCTGGACTTTCCAAAATGAGATTTTGCGGGTTTTTATCCAGTAGCTTTTTAGCAGGGGGTACAACGAAGGAACCTTAAATCCTTTGGATAGAGCAAAGGTTTCCCTCGTCAGAGAGGCTGGAGTGGGAGGAGCTGTTTGCTTCCTCCTCTAAAAGGAAGCCTGAAATACTGAAATGTGGGGTCAGCCCAGGCCAAAGCTGTTTGAGGAGCAGACAGGGGTGATGTGCTCAGCCCCCCACAAACGGGGCACGTGAGCCAGGCACGCAGCACGAGCAGCTCCACGTGCCAGACAGGCCGGGTGCCACGTGTGGGCACACTGACATGGAAAACACATTAGCCCCCACTGAGGAAACCTGAGCAAATTGTCCATGAGACGTGGGGCCCTGGGACTGAATAACGATGCCATTCCCCGGGATGTCACTAGAGCTGAGGTGGAGCCCGAGGAGCAGGTTTGCTCCAGTTCACCACAGTTCTGGGAAGAGAGCCCCAGAGTGGGGGCACTGCTAGAGCTGAACGGACCCTGTCACTCTGCCATGGCCCCTGCATCCCACTTCAGCCCTGTGCTGCTGCAGCTGCCACTCCACTGCCTCCGACAGCCGCATGCCCCTGAGACCAGCCCCGTGGACACTGCCAGCGTTGCTGGGGACCCTCCTGTGATGCTGTGTGAGCAGAAGAGCAGGCCTGCCCCATCCCCCAGCACGCAGCTTCTGTCCTAAAACTGCCTCATTAAATATTAACCCCAGAGGCAGAGCATTTCTGGTCTCTCAGGGGAAGAGGCACATGTTCAATGCCCCGTGGAAGGTCTCCTTCCCCAGGTACCCCGGCATGTGCACTTGCACAGGGCTGGCACGTGGCCATCCCAGCCTGTGTCTCCCAACTGGAAGGGACACAGAGCTGTCCCCTCAGCTGCTCCTGCGGCCATTCCTGACAGCCCCCCAAACCTGTTCTGCTGAGGTGAGGATGGTGTGGGGCTTCGTTGGGGAACATCTGGGCTCGGGTAGCCCCAGTCAGCAAATCACACCTGCACCATGTGCCCTGCACCATCTGCTCTGAGGGACGGAGTCCCCAACACCGTGGGATGGGGAAGGGACCTGGGGATGAGCAGAAGTCATGTCAGGAGCTGGAGAAGAGCCTTGCACGAGTGGAGAAGCACATGGGACAGCTCTGTGTCAATGTCACGCCCTGAACTGTGCCAACCATCTGTGTCTGTGCCCTGACGCAGGGATTGCTCGTCGCTGGGGGCTGTGCTCAGCTCTGGCTGGGGATCACTGGGGACAGAGCCACCTCCAGGGGCGTTTGCTGCTGGCAGCCCATCCCCAGCCAGCGTGGGTCCAGCCCGGCTGTGGCAGCGGGAGCAGCGGCAGAGGAAACGGGAGAGCAGCAGCACCTTGGCACATCAATAATTCATAAAATGCCAGCAGCAACAAAGGGAGAGAGGGACCAGAAGCAGGAGAACAGAATATCACAGAGCTTTTTAATGGTCTTTTTTTATTAGTGTCAGCTCTGTGGCTCATTTCAGGCAGAAGTTTCCCTGGATGCCCCCAGAATTTTGGGACAGGGACCAAGCGTGGCCTCCTCATCCAGGGCTGGAGTCACAGGGGAGGGTGGCAGAGCCAAGGCACAGTCCCTCCTGGCCGAGGAGCTGCTAGAGGTGATTGTGATGCAGCCTTGGCTTTGCTGGATCTGCTTCATCTATAACCTCCAAATGAGCATGAGTTTGAGAGAAACCCTCTGCTTGGGCTGACTCCAGGCACCTCCATGGGCTTCACACCCACCTCTGCAGCTCTCACCATGCCTGAGCTCTGCAGCCCCTTCCCCATGTTGAATCTACAGATTCCCCATATGAAGAAAAATAACATGATTTTTTTCATATAAAGCACCAGGCTGAATCAGGAGCTCCATGCCCTGGGCGTGCGTGTGCCATGAGGCAGAGATGTGACAGATGGGGACGCTTGTGGCTGGTGAATGCCACACATGGGGCAGGGGCTGGCCAGTGGGGATGCTTGTGGCTGGAGAATGCCACATATGGGGCAGGGGCTGGCCAGCTCCATGATTTCAGACCCAAAACCCACCTCTGGAGTCACATCGTGGGGTTACTGAAAGGTTTAAATCAAACTGCCCCCCTTTCAGGCTGCAGGTCAGAGGGGAGTGGTGAGGGATGAAGTGCAGTGCTGGGCAATGTGGTGCAGTGAGGGGTGATGTGGTGTGGCAGGTGCCACCACTGCAGCGTGCACACCAAGGAGCTGGACTACCCACCACTGCCTCCTCCAGATGCTCCCTCCTCCACATTTCCAAAACCAATAATTATTTAAACCTCACAGAAATCCACAACCAAAAGCAAAGCCCTTAGTTGAATAGCTTAGAAATGAGAAAATATGAAAGGATTGGACTACAAATAGGCTGGCTGTGAAATGCGATTAGCGAGACTGAAGCCAATTACCATTCTAATTGTTGCTATTCTGTGTAAAAAAAAATACACATGAGAAAAAAAAAAGTTATATTACTAAAACAGTGAGGACCAGATGCCAATCAGAACCACAGTGCCAGAGCTTTCTATCTATTTCACCTCCACTGCACCCATCAAGGAGGGGAGCCCTGGTTAACCCCCACAGGGCTGCAGGATGGACCCCCAGGGACAGCTGGGACCAAGGTGGTGGGGGGAGGGATGGCTGCTTCTTTCTCCCACCACCTCCCAGCACTGCCGGTCCAGGTGATGCTGAACACAGAGCCAGTGTCTTGTTTGGCAAGGGCCAAGCTGTGGCTGCTCTTTCCAGGGATGAGCATCTCTGAGGGCTGCCCAAAGCCAGCACACCTTTGCCCAGGCGTCCCCCCCTTTGCCACAGCTGTGCAATTGCCACTGGCAGCCAGGTGGGGCTGGCATCAGGCTGATCTCTGAGCCAGACCCCAGCAGGGACCTTCCCTCCCCTACGGACCTGCTCCGCTCCCCAGGCATCTCTGTGGGTGAGGGTGAAATGAAAGGATGGGCAGCGAGCTGGCAAAGGGAACCATCAGGAGCCTTCTCTGCTCTGCTGCCCAGTGCCAGCTCGAGGCTCCCACCCTCTGACACGGGACCTGGGGGTCTCCCTGGCAGATGCTGGCACTGCAGTATCCGAGAGGCCCTGCAGACAGCCCAGGGCAAAAATTTTAATTCAGCGTCACGCTTCAACCTGAAATCTGAACAACAAAAAATATAAAATAGAAAATACTGACAAGATGTCAGCACCTCTGAGCCTGCTCGACCAAAGGGCTGGTGGCAGCTCTGCGGCTGGGGCAGTGCCTGTTGGCAGTGCCAGGCACCTGCCCTCCTGGGAGCCCAGCACGGCTCCAGGGCTGGGACGCTCTCTGCCAGGAGACCAAAGTGCTGAAAACAGGGTCATGTCATGAGGAAGAAAAAGGCCAATGGCTTTGGAGTGGGGGAATCTGGGCAGGTTTGAGAGGGAGTGTTCAAAACGCCACTTTTCAAGCATCCTTTCCTGTGCACTGGGCAGAGAAGCCAGACCACTTAAGAAATAATCCTTTAGAAATGGCAAAAAATCTAAACGCTTGAGATTTCACAGTTTAAAACTCTCCAGAAAACGTTCAGTTTAAAACTCTCCAGAGAACGTTCTGCCTCCAGAGGCAGCAGTTCTGCCCCGTTCCGTGCCAGAGTGGAGCCACCTGGGAGCAAGGAGCCTAGGGCACCCCGGCCCTGAAGACCCACCTGGATCCCCAGAGACATGCCACTTGCACTGCCACAGCCGCACATCCAGACGGCTGCTGCCGTGCGGGGCTGGGCTCCCCCGGGGGGACGTATCCCCGGTACTGGGGCTCACCCCAGCCCTGCCCCCGCAGCGGGCACGGCCAGCGGTGCCATTCCAGCCCCGGCCGCAGCGCCCAGGCTTTCGGGGGGGCTGTGCCAGCTCCTGGTCTGCAGCAGCCCGTCAACCCGAGCGTGTCCAGGGGCTGCGGCTCCTCGGACCCCGGTCCCATCCTCGATCCTGGAGCCTGCCGTGCCCATCGCTTACTGAGGGACCCGAGGACAGCTGGACTCGGGTGTGGCGAGATGCGGAGGCAGGACGCGCCCGGCGCAAGGAACGATACTGTGCCCACCAGGCACGTCCCGCCGAACGGGCAGGGAGCTGCCGTCGGGTCTGTGGAGACCCCTCGCACTCGGCAGCTGACGATTAATTGCTGCTGAAAGCAAAACTACGAGAGTGACTGTCTGAAATGTTCAGAGAAAGTGAAGCTGAGCGGTGAGGGGCTCGGCGTGGAACGGGGCCAGCCCCCCCCCGAACGCGGCCACGGGCCCTGCGGAGGCTTCGTTCCGCCAGTCCGCGATTAATTAATGATGGAGACAATCCTGAAACACGGCAGATGAAAAGGGGGGATGAAAGGCGCTGGTGGCAGACAGACAGCCCCTCTGTTCCGGGAGATCTGAGCTATCGTGTCCAAAACCTCCCGCCGTCAGCGAGCGGCGCGGGCGAGGTGGGGGTCCCGGGTTCCCGGGGCGAGGATGGACCCGAAGGCCCCAAAGGACGGACGGGCCCCACTGGAGACCCCGGCCCCCTGGGGCTGGTGGGTGAGAAGGTGAGGAGACCCCCCCCCCCCCCCCCACCCCCCCCCCCCC
>JAOEGS010002108.1:0-23189 GCA_025447755.1 Corythornis vintsioides | reverse complement strand
AATAAAATAAAATTAATAAAGTTTTACCCTGTCTGCCAAAAGCATGGCACAGCACAGGCTACAGCAAACATCATGATTAACATCACCCTACGTACCAACTGGTACCGGAGGAAAACTCACCATTGAGTGAGCTATTTTTAATTCTATTGTGTAAATGGACTCAAAAAACCAAGTGACAAATGTTAAAACCTAAAACCTACATATCAGAATTTAGTCTTAAAAACCTGGAATCCCAAAACTGAAAACAAAAAAAACCTAAATGCTAAAACCAAACCTTAGACTAAGAAACACCTGAAACACCAAAACACTGAATACAGGATCATAGGATTTAAACTACAAAAACACAAGGAAATAAACCAGAAAACCTAAGTCCAAGGACAGAGCATTAAAAACCAAAATGGCAAAATCCTAAAGGCACAAAACAAATTAAAATATCAAAACCCTGAATCCAAGAACAGGATAAATAACCTCGAGCCTAAAAACAGATTTAAAGAAAGAAATGAACAGAGTATTACAAAAAGGAAAAACCTCAAACTTAACTCTAACAACATAGTATTAAAAGCTTGGAATCCCAAAACTGAAAAAAAAAAAAAAAACCAAAAGCCAGAAATCCAAGAATATATAAGAAACAACAAAAAAACCCTGAAAAACTCAATACGGGATCATAGTATTTAAACTATAAAGGAAAGCTGCTAGAGCTGAAATCTTACGTTATATCTCACCAACTGCTTGCACTTTATTGACAGCACAAAGAACTTGGCAATTCAGCCCTTTACTTTAGGGTTAGGCTTAGGGTTTAGGTTAGGGTTAGGGTTGGGGTAGGGTTAGGGTTAGGGTAGGGTTAGGGTTAGGGTAGGGTTAGGGTTAGGGTAGTACTCAATGTAGGCCAGGATGCAGTTTGCTCTGTTTTCAAGTAAAGTGCTCTGCAGCAACTTCAGCATTGTGACCAGCATCACCTTTCCACACAGCACTGCCAATGGTCTTGGGGCTCACAGCTGCAAGTGGTGTGGAAGGTAATTCTCTTACCTCTCTGCTGAGCACAGCTGCCTCTGAGTAGCATCCAACAGCTATCCTAGGACCTCTGCCCATTGGTGTGGTTCTCAGCTCTCTAGCTCATCAGCTGTAATTACCATTTGTGGTTAAACCCCTGCTTGTGGAAATGGCTGTGGAAGTCAGGGAGATGAGGGAGAGCGCAGCAACAAAGACTCCTGTGAGGAAACAAAGCTTGGGCTTGATGTGAAAGCAAGGTACTGGGTCTCCTCTGATATATATGTGTTGACAGATGGTCTAACTTGAAATACTCTCTCCAGATTCCATTAAGCCCTAGGAAGGGAGCAGGCAACGAGCAGCCATGAGGAAGTAAGTGGTTTCTTATTAACCAGCCCCCCTGTTTCCCAACCCTGCTAACAGCAGCTGCTGGAGTGTCTTTTCCGGATGTCAGTTATCTGTCCATCTGGCAGGTACTTCCAAGGCTGCTCAGAAGCATATGAATAGAAGGGCTTTTAGGGAAAAGGCAGATCTCTATTGCAGACACTGCTGGGTTATGAGGGGGTCTGGTGGCTCTTGCTTCAAATCAGTATTTTAGATGTTTCAGTACTGGCATGGATGAGGAAGTTTGGTTTTTTCTAAGAGCAAATTTTGAGGCTGCTGTCTTGCCTCATTTTTAAATACTGTAAAGAATGAACCTGGAAGCTGGGAAAAAGTTTTCTCTAGTTGTGGTGTTTGTTTTGTTGTGTGTTTTTAGTTTGTTTTGTTCCCTCCCCCTGAAAAATAAAGACTGATTCAGTGGTGCCAGATTAGGATCAGAGTTACTAAACTGTTTGCATTTAGAGCCCTATAATGAAGGTTAAAGGAAACTTAATTTAGGTTTTATGGGATTTGAGTAATGTTGCAATCAAACTCTTGTATAAGCACTATCAGTGTGCAATATGAACAGGAGAGAAGCACCCTGGTAGAGATACTTCTAGCACTCTGCTGACATCTTTCAGGACATCACCTAGAAGAGCACCTTGTTTTCAGGTGTGGATCTAATCTTGAGCAGCTAATGGAAGTACTGGGCCAGTCAGGCTGAGTGTTGGCAGGGGAGTTAAAAGTCAGTGGGAATCAGGGAGGATACTGGCTACAGATCCTGGGTGTTAAGTTTGGATTTAAGCACTTCATTTCCACCTAAGCATTGCAATGCAGTGTTCAGTGTAACTGATACTGTCTTTGTTAGGATTTGGCTGTCCAGATTGTCCAAATTATCACTGTAAAATATGCTATGCTTGTGATTGGTGTAAATCATGCTCATGTCTCACAAAGCTTGAGGATCTTTGTGGAGCAGGTAACACTGCAGGATAGTGGTATGATGTGTTTTTGGCACTGCAGTATCATGGAGCATCTTGTCTCATGAGAACAAGCAGATCAGCTGACTCAGTGCTCACCTGTGTCAGTATTTTTTTTTGCTTTATGTAGCTCATATATGTTAATTTATCTTACTTCCATATGGAATAGCCCTTAGAGTTCTTGGTACATGTGCACCTCTTGAGACCTCACTGTGCTTAACAGGAGCAAATTTTCTGCTTGGGATGCCCAAGCAGCTGATGTGCTGCTGGGTGAGAAGAGAAATCCTCCAGCTAGAGAAGGCAAATCATCAGCTCATTTGCTTATTTTCTGTACCGTCGTGTGGAGGCACAGCAGGCAGGAGGAGAGCGAGCTCTGCAGACTGCTGGTGGATGCTGCCTATGTGGGTGGCAGGAGGCCAGCTGGGCGGCTCTGGGCTGGACTGGGGGACACGCTGCCTCCCCGCCCGAGTGCCCGGAGCTGGCTCGGAGGCGCAGGGAGCGCACTCCCAGGCACACGCTCTCCTCCCATGGATTCAGCAAAGCTCTTCTCTCCCGCTGCCAGAGCGCACGGGCTTCTCCAGGCTGCCCACACAGCCCCCGCCAGGACGGGATGAATGAAACTCTGGCCATTACTACAGCATGACTTCACTAGAAGTTTATTGGTAGGGTTCGGCAGCAGCTCGTTAGTTAAAACAGTTGCCATGGTGATGGTTGCCCTGGAAGCGTGAAATAATTTCTCCCTCCTACTCTCCACTTCACAGGGTGTCTCATTCATATTCTTGTGTTTTACATGAATGAAGCCAGAGGGGATGATGGGGCTAGGCAAAGAGGTACTTGAGGAAAGATGATGCCTGTTTCCCCTCTGTGCCTGTCCCCTTGTGGGTTGAACAATTGCTCAGATCTGTCCCTATGTTTTGCTTTCCTTGGGTACATAAAGTCTGCCTCGTATCCATTCTGTTTGTTTTCAGTGGTTGTTAAAGGATCAAATCCTGATTAACTTTGTACTGCTCTGCTATTCTGGGGTCCTGGGACCAGCTCCTCTGATTGCCAATGGTGCAAGTAGAAGGACTGGGCACTTCATTTGCAACACAACTGAAGAGATTTGTCGGTCTTCCCGAGCTGAACCCTTTGCCCGTGTGGGTTTTCTGTGCTCGATTTAATCACAATATTTCATCTTGCTCTGAAGCCAGAAAGGACCATTAACTCTCCTAGGCTGGCCACCCGCATAACACAGATCATTCACTCCCACCCAATGCCTTCTGCTTTGTGCCTGAAAGCTCCTGATTGAGCTGTGATTTCCTTGTCAGAAGATGTCTCATCTTTGTATAAATATTGCTAGTGATGGACAATAATGTGCCCTGTGGCAATCTGTCCAGGTGTTTAAGCACCCCTTGCTGTTAAGAATCTGCCTCCCCAACATGCATGGTGAGTCTTGTTAGGCACTACTTCTTTCTTTCTTGGTCTTGACTGTGGGTGCTTTCTCATAGCATCTACCAGCTCCTTTCTTCACACACAGTTGGGATCCTTTCTAGTCCCCAGGGCTGCAGAAGGATGGCTCATTATTTGCCCCGAGCTTGCTATTTGCCCATATCTTGCTGTAGATATTTAGAGAAGAAATACATCCTCAGAGGGTGTCAAGACACGTCTGCATCCATCTTCTAAGAATGTTTTCCTATTCATCCTATCCAAAGTAATGACAAGGACATCTTTCAGTATCCAAGAACAGTGTTTTCATAGCACAAATTTGAGCCCATGGGGTATGTAGGACTGTGAGGAAGTACAGCCTGCTGGGCTAGTGTCAGAGGAACATAGAGGGTCACAGAGCCCAAATAAGCCTTGACCATATAGCTGCTGGGAGCAATGTGTGCTGTCCTCTGAGCCACATGCTGGGGAAAGATGCAGTTTATATGGGCCAAAATCTTACCTGCAGCATAGGGTTAGGGAGCTTGGACGATCAGGGTTCTGAAGCTCCTTTTTCTACCTGGTTCTTTGTTTTGACAGTCTAAGCATTGCATGAGAAGTAGGGATAAAATTTAGCCTGTGGGATGGATGATCCTTTATGTGCCTGCTACCAGGCTTCACCAACTTCCTCTGAGTGCCTGGCAATGGCAATGCTCTGAAGGAGATCGCTGGAGCAGACGGAGAGAGAGCCTGAGCAAAATTGAAAATTCATGTGTTCCTGGCTTGGCCCTATCTGGAAATACAAAAAAATGTCTGGGTCTATAACATCAGCTCTGTTTTCTCCAACCATGATGCATTTTGGTTGAATGCCTGCCCTTTTGGAGGCACATAAAACTTTTGTGCAAGTGCCATGAGAACAGGGACGCCTGGCAGATGCAGGACCTACCTTCCTGGTAACTCAGAGCTGCCCTGTGACTGCATCAGTGTTGCTGTAAAGCTTATTGAGCACAGATACAAGGACAAGCAGAGCCAGACCAAATCCCCCTTGTATTCTATTGCCAAAATATTCTCAGCCCATCCAAAGGTAAAGGAAGAAAAGCTCCTGTTGTCTTCCTGCCTGTAAGTTACTGTCTGAGCAACTAGGAAATGCTTTTCTTCAATGCAGACAAGCTTCCTGTCCTAGAGGAGGGAAACCTGACACAGTTTTGGCTTGCCCCTCTATGCCTTGTTACTTGGTTCCTCACTGTGGTTTTCCTTCCCCTCAAGTTTTCTGCACTAATTTTGTAATAACAGTTAGTGCTGTTTCATAACACAGACACACAACATGCAATTAAAAATTGCTTTGTGTGAAATAAAGTAGCTGTGAGTCATATCCAGACAAGTGAATTATCTGTGATTATTCAGCCAAGAAGGGAGACAGTGGCAAGCAGAGGAATGTGCACACCAAGGGCTACACATTATTATTAGCATTTCCATGCTATGGGGAAGCATAAGGAGGAAAGCAAAGCCATATACCATGGCAGGGTTGGGCTTACTGGGATGTCTCTATATATACATCCATGTGATCAGGTCCTCATGGGATGGAACAGGTGATCTTCCCCTGGTCTTAAGACTAGTTCGTCCAAAAGATGGGGTGGTAACCTTGCTAGGTTTCTTTCTCAAATAAAAGGGGAGATACATGGCAGATACTTGTACCTTTTAGCATTCTAAAGTTATGTGAAGCAAATCCTGTGTAGAAGGAATTTTCCTAAAGTTGGACTAAGGCTTCTTCAAGTGAAAATGGTGGGGGACAGAAAAATTTCCAGCACTGCCTTGCTTTGATGTCCCTAGTGGATCTGCTCCTTTTTGTCCTCTGGGGTTGAAAGGTCACCTTAGGAAGGGGCCCTTGGCTGTCTATAAACATCTGGCAAACCTCTGGGGGTGAAAAGTTGCCAGGTCTGTGAATCAAGGCGGTTTCTGCAGCAGCCTCCCAGTGCTTTTGTTAATGATTGCCAGATAGGCTGTGGCTGCAGTCAGAGGAGAAGGGACTGGGGGGGCAATTTGCATCTCCTGAGTGGCAGTTAATCAACCAGTGGGAGAGACAGTGACAGCTTGGGGACAGTGTGGGTTCGGGAGTGTGTGGCTGCCTGCTTTGTACAGCTGCACACTTGTCTTTGGAGGGTGGAAGGCACAAGGTGAAGCTAGAGGGCTTTCTGCAAGGCCCGAGCTCCATACAGGGAGGGGTCTGACAGCACTTGCTAAAGAGCATCTCTTCACAATCCTCAGTGCACTGCCCAAAGAAGCTTGTTTTCCATGAATTATAGAGAATTAGTTGACCCTTCCTCAGCTAGTCAAAAATGCTTCCATCTGTAAAATGACAGTGAGAAATCCTTAATCTTCCAAGATGAATCTAGCAGATGCTTCTCCCAGGAAATGAACTAAAGGTTGCAGCTTTGATTCAGCAATTGAGTCAGGTATGAGTCATTTTTCCCTTGAAGGGCATCTGAATGTGCTTTGCTGATAAACACACAAAGAACATAAAGCCTGGGGTGAAAGGTTATCATGGGAAAGGTTATCACAGGAAGGAGAAGCTAAAAAACAAATTCACAAAATATATCCCAGTGTACCCTGAATATATATACCTTGTGATATACCAGTGTACCCTGAAACCTCTTCTGTGACCTGCAGGATGCATGAGCTGGGGGTTTTAAAGACATTTCCTCAACTTCCACTGCATGCCAAGTTGTAAAAAGCAGACAGGAGCCTCCTATTTTATTGGAAGGTGGATATTTCTATTGTATCTATTGTTCTGATTTCTTCTGATTGCTGCAGGTACCTTAAGCCCAGGAAACTGGAGCTGTGGATAAGGTACAACTTCAGCTGTTTTTTTTCTATACTAAAGCAAAGTGGTTGAAGTATAAAATCATATCGACTGAGTGTGATAGCACCAATATTTGACACCCCCAGTAATTGATCTGTGTGAAAAGTGATCTGCAGGGCATAGCATGGTACTGGATGGCTTTCCAAAGCAACCATAAACGAATGAAGCTAGTGCAGAGATTGATGGCCAGAATTACTTGCCCTTGTGCAATGAAGCTCAAAATAAGAGATCACAGTAATTCTGAGTGGCTTTTAAGAAAAATCACAAAAAGAGACACGTAAAGAGACTATAAAGAATTTGGTGCACAACTTGTTTTCAGGAGTCAACCACATCTGTTTTTAGAAAATATTATTAGCTCAATGGTAATCCCTGGTCCCACAGGATGTCAGAGGTAGGAAAGCTGCCTGCAGCAGCAACAAATTAGCACTAATTGTGCTTCATCTGATGGAGATAATCCTAGCCTAGTGCAGTCAGACACTGATTTTCATATATTGCCATTCTGACCATTTACTATCAGGCTGCTTTGCAGTGACATACATTTACTTATGGCAAAGAGCCTACAAAAAGCAGCCTAGCATTTTGCTTTGGGAAGCCAGTGGAGTGTGGTCTGTAGGAAGAGATGATATCCCTTACCCAGCTACATCAGGGAGGGGCCAGCCATGCTTGCCAGCACACAGCTCCCAGCTTGGGAATGGAAGCTACTTCTTCCAAGTAGAAACAGGTCAGGAGCAATTACTCTGGGTTCAACTTAATTATGCTAATCAATCAAACAATTAGAGGGATAAGGGTAGCTAACTTGAAGGGATGAAGAAGTATCTAGCCTTTTTGGGAAAAGAGAGTAATTAGCTTAGACTGGGCTGGGAGAAGAGGTGGTGGGGAAGATTGAAATAAAAGTCTCTGCTTATGTCTATGGCTTTATAAGTCTGGGCAGGGGGTTATGGTTTTTAGATTTTGGGCTTATCAGGAGCTTACACTTTGCCATGTGGTTGGATATACTGTGAAGATACAGTTTCTCTTGGCTGCTGCTTGTTCCAATCTGATGCTGGCCAGCTTCAAGGGGTATCAGCGTTCCTTGTTTCTTTGTGTTTGTACTGTGGGGGATGTCCTCCCTATGCCTAGGCTCCCACTGTCTCATTCTCTCTGGATCCAGCCAGGCTGTGGTTTGGGGTTTAGAGCTCTGTTTTTCACATTTGTCATCCTGAATGGTGAATGTCAGGTTTGGACCATCTTGTAGCCAGACAGCCTGGCCTGTGCAAACACAGTAACTCCTGCCTTAGCTATCCACAAACTGCCTTTCACCCATGGCTTTTTGCCTGGCACAGCCATTGGTTCAAAACTGCCCAGAGACTGTCAGTCAGGAAAGATGGGAGGTTAACCCTTGTAGCCCTGTGCTGTGGTGGTGATGAGATGCCAAACCTCTGAGGTCTGGTATAGTCAGGGTGAAGGAATAATACAGAGAAGTTCTGGCTTAAGCACCTCTTCCAACTTGACTTTACTGAGTCTTAACTTGAAAAGCTGAAGCATTTTTTTTGTCCCTTGAAAGTGATTTTAACTATCAATTACCTTGTCTGGAAAAACTCAAGGCAAGAGAGAGCACATCCTTAGAGCAATAGCTATTACAGGATAAGGAACACTGTTTTGGTCCTTCCTCAGGTCTGAAACAGAAGAAGCAGACTTGAAGGTAAAAACCAAGCTGCTCAACATTGAATTGTGTGTACCAATTACGTCACCTCTTAAAGGTATTTGATACCCATTAATTAGAGGAGAAAAAGAAGTGGAAGGAGATGTCTCCTGAAGGGAGAGAGATTTCAGTGTGTCCTGATGAGGATAGCTGTGGTGGCTGCAGGTTTCCTTGCCTGGTAAGGAAAAGCATCTGTAGGCCAGGCCAGCAGGGATAACGTGTTTCTCCTCCAGACCTTGTTGTCACAGTCAAGCTTTGACTAAACTGCAGCAAGCCAGGCTGAAAAGCTTCCTCAGAAATAGAAAAGTCAAGAACTATTCTACTAAAAAAAAAAAAAAAAAAAAAAAAAAAAAAAAAAGCAGTTTCCCAAGGCTGGTGACGTACTTCAAGATGGTGAATAATTGACCTCAACAGCAGAAGGGAGGAAAAAAAATAAAACCAACAAAACTATCTGCTTTTCCCTCTGGCAGGCTCCATTGCCTTGGGAGATGGCTCTGCTGACTCATTCAGAAAACAGTTTTCAAAACATGACTCCTTCAGTTGGATCTAGACAGCCTGGTAATGGCATCCCACCTGCCTGGATCAGCAAGAGCAAGCTGGTAAGCCTGCCTTCTTCCTGGCTGCCAGCACAGGTCTCTCCACAAGCACCCCTCACTCTTTAATCTGGCCTTTATTCTCAGAAGCCCAATTGTGGAGAAAAAAAGCTGGGGTCTGATTTTTAGAAGTTGCTACAATGTGATGTTCATGTCCTGTGCTCTACAGTAGCAAGCCATGCAAAACAGTAAATAAACAAAGTACCAGAAACACCAAACAGAAGAGACTGTTCATTCAGGTCTTTCATGTTAAACAGTTGCTTTCCAATACATGAACATTGGAATATGGTGGAATATAAATACAACTCCCTGCTCTAAAAGTACAAATTCTGTTCCAGGATAGCATTAAGGTACCTGACAAGACACACCAGGGAAGAGGTGGCTTTGTACTCATCCCACTGCAGACTCTCCACATGCAGGTGCACTCCTGGCTGCTATGGGAGGCAAGGTGCTGGCAACAGGGCACACTGGATAGTTCTTTTTTTTTTTTCAAGTGAATTAGAAGGTTTTGTACCTAATTCCTATCCAGAACACATCTCTGTATCTGTTTTATGAGTGCTTAAAGAGCTTTTTGTTTGGGCACAGATCAGGGCAAGCTGGGTGATCAGAGTAGTACTTTTTGGAGGACAGCCTGAACAGGGCTGCATTTCCTCCAAGAGCTCACTTTGGTACCAGCACTCTTTCCTTGGGGGACTTCCCCTCAGCTGTGGTTGTAAGGAAACACCAGGGTAGGAAAAAGGAGTTTCCTCTGTCGTGAAGCAGAGGTCTCCACTGAAGAGAGGATCAAACCCCTCAAGGTTTTCCCCACAAATTGCCATTGCTTTGGCATGGCTGGAGTCAAACTAGCATCAGTAGCATACTTCTCTGGGCAATCTCATGGCAGTGGTGAAACCACCAGGAAACAGGGTGGCTCTCTGTGGAAGCTGCTGGGTGACAATTCAGGTGCAAGGGGGAACAGGGCAATTGTTCCTTGTCTCATGCTTTGGCACAAGCAGGCTCTTGGACCTCAGTTCTCAGCGTGAGTGAACACACAGTGTTTTATCCCTTGTCTGCTTCCCAGGACGTCAATTGATTTCCCTTTGCAGGAGGCAAGTAGCACATGTGGTTTCTCCAGATTAACAAGGGGCTGTGGAGCAGAGGAGCTGGGGCCTGGGCATCTGTTTCACAGGAGATTGGGTCAGGTCTGCAAGGCTAGGACTGGCTCATCTGCCTTCCTGGCTGATGACAGCTGACAGCTGTGGAAAGCAGGGTAGGGGGAGACAGGCTTGATGTGAAAAGAAAGGGAGCTGGGATTGCAAAAACGCCCTGATGATGGTTTTGCTAGTAGTATTCAAATTCCAAATCTACATGTGGTGAATTAAAATCTGAAATAGTGTTTAGCAAATGCCGCTTGCCAGGCCAAATTAGCAGCCTCATTTGTTGCTAGTGCAGCTCTTTAAAACTCTTAAAGAGGGGCTCCTTTTAAAATGTGGCATAAATAGGATGTTTTCTCAACAGTAGCATTTCCTTGCTTGAGTGTTGCAGTAATTTTCATACCCTCTGGTCTCCCACAGCTGGTATACCAAAAGAAAATGACAGCACAAAACCCAGCCAAGCTCATTGGAAATGTAAATAGACCGGAACCACTGGTGTCCTGTTAACACTGCATCAATCACTGCTGGATGCTGGAAGTGGCAGCACATTCATTGTGGTCCAGGCAACCATTGCAGGCAGCAGGTGGAAGAAGGTTTAAGACCTAGTAGCAGTGTTTTGGAGATATGCATGATTCTGTGCAGAAAATGAAGTACAGATGGGGTCTACTTTGACCTGCTCCCTCAGTAACTGCAAAATCCTTGTGTTTTCTGACTAGCTCTTAATTTATCATGAGGCTTTGTGGCATGGTTTGGAAACCCTGTACGTATTCTTTGCTCAGGCAGGTCTCTAATGGCTGTGAGCTGAGATTCCTGTGAATTTTAAGTGAAGCAGTAGGTAGTAAACAAAGGCAGGTCCTTAGCTTCTGGTGGGCTTCTGTCAAGAAAAAAAGAATATGTTTGCTCTCTCCAAGCAGTTAGTGTTTCCAAAAATAGTCTTTGGAGATAGTTGCTCCTGCAGGTGAACTGTTACAGCTGGTGCTCAGCAACACATCCATCTGAACAAAATCAGATCCAACTGTACCAGAGGATTCCCATGCCACAGAGTTCTCCCAGAAGAGAGGGGAACCATAGAAAGCACAAGGGACTGTGCTGGGCTCTGTCTTGGAATGGTGGTGTGAGAGGTTTTGACCTGGTGATGAAGTGTAAGGTGGCTCTTAGTCATAGTGTGTTCTGAGCAATAAATACTGTCTGTACCAACCAAAGAATAAGATTAAGTCTGCTGCAGATTTCAAGGCAGAGGGAGCAATTATTTTAAGGAGGAAGGTGACAAATAGAATTTAGTAAATATTGTGCTCTGCTCCTGTTGGCCTTGCAGAATGGCTAATGTTAGAAGGTAAGTGTAGATGTGAGTTCTTTGTTTTGCCATCTTTGTGTAGAGCAAGCAAGAGTCACTCTCCAGTGGAGAGACCTACACCTGGCCTGTTTCAGAAGCCTGCCTCTTGAGGAGCTGCATCTTACCTCTTCTTTCTCACAATCAAGGAAGCATAGGGGAACAAACCAAAGAAGTGTCTGTGTTACATGTGTTTGAAGTGATGCAAAATAAATACCACCTGTAGAGACCTTGTCATGTCCAAACCTGGTGAGGTCCCTGTATCTTCAGCTATAATCATGTGGCAACAGAGTTAGTTGCTCCTTTAATTTGTTCTTGTTCATTCAGAGGCTTCAGTGAGGTCTCTGAGGGATCTGTAACTGAAAGATGTGTTTAATAGAAACTACTAACCCAGCTAACACATTAATTCACACATCAGTGTAAATGTTGTTTCTTTTCAGGAGCATTCACCAGCCTACATAGACCTTAGGGCAGAATGTCTTTCTGCCTTCTTGCTGTCCCTTGAGTTCTGATCGTGCTGTACATAGGGACAGCTGTGGTAAATATTTCCCAGGAGTCACTGAGATCTGTAATTTTAGATTTCTCTTGCCAGGTCTACATGACATACCTGACTGCATTGCTGTATTGGGTAGATAATGTGATCCTGTTGGACACAGGAGGCCAGAAGAAGAATGTTTTGAAGGTTATACCAGTCACACTGTTTTCAGAGCTTGTTTTATTTGAGTAGCTCTAGGGATGAATTTGGGGCTCAGAAGGAAAATACATTGTTATATTATCCCGAGCGCCTCATGCAGGAGCATGCCAATTCTTGGATGTCCTTGTGGGATGTTTGTTTCTCAGCCAATTTCTGTTTCAAAGCTTGCTTTTTACCAAGAACACCAGGTGGTTATGTGAGTCACTGCTTTTCAGGTTACTGTCTCTTTCATGCCAAGGAGCAGTGAGGGGGTATGTGATGCAGCTGCCCAGAGGAACTGCTGAGAATTTTTAGTCACTGAAGGCTAGTACATACTAGTGACTAATGGCTGTGCTGGTGGTAATACAACTGAAGGATCAATCCAGCCTCTGTGGAACCACAGTTTAGAGCAGCAAAAGATTTCTTTCCAGTGTAGGAGGATATTCACACCACCTCTGTCTTTTAAGATGCTTATCATGTGTTGCCTCCAGGGAGTGTGGTTGAAAGGCAGAGCCCAGCTTGGGTGCTGTTATATGTCCTTTTCCTTTAACTACAGGTGGAGCTGAGGGGCCATTTTCTCACCTAGGGAATAATATGGCAAGTCTTGCCAACTGAAATGTCATAGATTTCCTTTTCCCCGAGTATGTCCCTCTGCTTCTGTGCAGATGGGAAGATGCTGCCCCAACTGTTAACTGGAAAATATGGAAGGACCATAGTGAACAAGTGGGACATACTGGCAGGATCTGCAATTGGCTGTCTGTCTTGAGCCCTGTGAGGTTCTGGCACATCTTGTATAGGTTTCAAACCTACCTGCCATCAGCAGCATGAGCACAGTGGAAATGCTTCTTCTGCAAGAATAAATAAGCTATAAATAAATAAGAAACAACTTCAGCTGAGGTTTAGACAGGATGAGGGCATTTCCCCACTCCTTGTTCTGGAAGATGGTCCCCAGGGAGGCATGCACAGAAAGGACACTTTCTGTGTCTCCTGTGTGTGGGAATCTGGCCCCACTGGCAGACACCCAGCTATACTGGAGAGGCTGTTTGCTTCCATCTGCCCTCCTCCTCTGAAAAACCTAGTGACAATTTAGAAAAACAAGGCATGTGATAGATAATTCAGTTCCATGAGCAAAGTGGAACAGGGGAGTAACAGCTGTGTTTGAGATTCCATCCCCACCATTCAGCTGGCAGGATGGAATGTGACAACACCAACAACCAGAGAAGCAAACATGCATTTTATCTGAACACTCTGGAAGGGTTGGATGTGCTCTCATCAGGGCACTCTAGCAGCTGGTATCGGTCAGTCCAACTTTTTCCAGGCATTGCAACTGGCACTGTCATCAACACCGTGCTAAGCCAGCTGAATTGGAAGAGGTCATCCATTGTACTGGGGTGTTTTACAGACTGTTGGCTGGAGTAGCAGAGGGCATCCTGACAAAGAGCTGTATGGTGTGCAGAGCGCAGTGGTCCTGGGCAAGGCTACCTGTTGCCTTTCATGGATTAACAACCCTTGGTAGAGCCTGAGCTGGATCTGACACTCTCTGTCATAGAATCACAGAATGTTAGCAGTTGGAAGGGACCTAGAAGATCATCTAGTACAACCTCCCTACCAGAGCAGGGTCACCTAGACCAAGTCACCCAGAACAGATCCAGGCAGGTCTGGAATGTCTCCAGAGAAGGAGGCTCCACAACCTCCCTGGTCAGCCTGTCCCTCTGGAGGCCCTGATCAGGTGGCCTGTAATAAACACCTACTACAATGTCTCCCATACTAGTCTGTCCCTCTGTTTACCCACAAGCTTTCAAACTGCTCCTCATTGCCCCCCAGGGAGAGCTCCACCCATTCCAATTTCTCTCTCACACAGAGAGCAACTCCACCACTTCTCCTTGCCAGCCTATCCTTCCTAGAAAGGACACAGCCACCCGTGACAGTGTTCCAGTCATGAGAGCTGTCCCACCATGGCTCAGTGATTGCAATGAGATCATGGTCCTGAGATGGCCACAGATCTCTAGTTCATCCTGTTTGTTCCCCATGCTGCGTGCATTTGTGTACAGGCATTTGAGTGAGTTTTGTGGGGTTTTTTGTGGGTGGAGTCTCCATTTTGTGGGCGGGCTCATCATTTTGTGGGTGGGACCGCCATTTTGTGTATGGGGATTATCATTTTGTGTGTGGGGCCGCCATTCTGTGGGCGGGGGTTGCCATTTTGTGGGTGTGCCCGCCATTTTGTGGGAGAGATCTCTGTTTTGTGGGCGGGGACTCCATTTTGTGGGGGCGCCATTTTGTCCTTGTCCTCCTCAATAGTTCTACACCAGACATGGGTGTAGCTACTGGTTCACAGGGCAGATGCCCCATCTTCTCTTGTGGAAACCAGTACAGCTGTCCCAGGTGCAGTGGAAGATCCGTGCACAAGGCAGAGGTTGGGTAGAGATACAATTGGTTGTAGAGGTTGTACAAAAAACACTGTTTACTTTCTGCCAAGAGTCGACAATGCACCCTCTAATCTTCCCATGCCCCCCACAGTCAGGACTATTGTAGCTATCATTGCTATTATTTTCCTCTCAGTTGTTCGAAGACATGATTTCTTTGTTGTTATTTTTAATCTGCTAGCTCTGGAGGTTTGGGGTGCTACCTGCTGACCCTCTGTTTCTATTCAAATCACACCTTTTTTCCTGGTATCACTCAAATCACCATGACAAGCCTGCTCCTGAAAACAACAGCGGTGCATTATGCAGACTTTGACTTCTCAGCTGATGGGAGATAAAATTATAAAGAGAGGTAGGTGATTCATCTGCTCTGAAGCACTGATGAATACACACGAGGCTTTCAGATTGCAGATCTGTGTGGTACGATGAGTGAGTGGAGAAAGGGGAACAATAGACAGACAAAATCTGTCAAATCCAGGAAAAAGCCAGGAAAGCAAAATGACTGTACATGCTGGTGGGAGGGTGTTGCCTTCCACTCTCACACTGGACTCTCCTGGCAGAGCTGGAGCATTACAATAGTGCTTTCACCTTCTCTTTTTTTTTTTTTTTTTTAAATCTTGTCAGTGGCCACTGTCCCATAGGCTATGCTCACTACACCATGGGGTGGGTAAATGCATGGAGAGTCAAGGGCTGCTCAAAGGACTTTGAGAAGGAGTTCCGGAATACATCAAAGTTCATACAGCCTGGGGGAGGGATTAAAATAACAGAGCTTCATATTAATTTTTAAAAAACCATACAATTTTCCTTTCTTAAATGTGAATGGGAAGTTATTAATTTCCTTTTTCTATACCAACTCTTTCTGTTGCTTCTCTCACCTCAAGAAACAGGGGAATATGTTTGCTTGGAGATCTTTTCTGAAGTCTGAAGAACAGAGTGGAAAGCTCTCTTGTTCTTCATCTTGCTTCACTTGGAGGATCTGGAAAAGTCAAAAGAAGGTACTGCTTTGAATGTTTGGTTTTGTTTCATTACTGTCCTTCAAACTTGTGAGCAAGCTTTTTGAATTTTTATGGAGGAAACAGAGCATTCAGAAAACAAATCTACACTTTTCTGAGTTCCAGATAATATATCTGAGGCAAGAATCCTGGATAATATCAGGAAATTCCTTAGTACTGCAACAGTGCCCAATGTCCCCAATTAAGTGAGAAATCTAAGAGATGAACTGAAAATGGTGTTCTCAGTGTATTGTCAGGGATAAGACACCATGTGTCAGAAGGGCTGTTCAATTGGTAGGGTCAGGTCCAGTAAAAAATGGACATTGAAGAATAGCTTTGCCAAATAAAGTTTACATGCTGTTTAACAGGGTGGATGGTGAACCACTGGCATGAGAAGAGGAGGAGACATTTTTTCTGGTCTAAATCAGCTCACCTAAGCTTCTCCAAATCTTTATTACACAGTATGAACCAGGTTATTTTTAGGGAGAGAAGGAATGACCATTGACTTTGTGCTGACATTAGACTTTACTGCATTGTGGTTGAAGCGCTAAGGAAGAAGGGTCTGCAAACCAATGTGTAGACTAAACTGCTTGTTCATATGTATATGAACAAAGCACTGTGAGGGAACTGGATGCACCAGAAGGTTGTGGGGTTTTTTTTATCATTTGCAGCAATGTAAAGACAAAGGACATGAGTGGCCTTCCTCCAGGTATAAGAGATGTATAAAAAGGTGTGGAGGTTCTCACCTCTCCATCAAATCAGTCCCAGGGCTAAGGATGTAGTTTCCTTTGGAACAGTTGTTCTCTGCCTGTGAGGCACATATAGCTGTATGTCTGCTGGGTCACAATACCTTTCTCTGGAGCACTGGCTCTCCCCAGTACTTTAATAACTCACATTTTTTGCAAAACTGTTATTCATATCCCATTAGATTGGGGGAGGTGGGAGAGCAGCAGTAAGCAATGTACATTGTCATGGTTCACAAAGCTCTTGTGACACTTGACAACCGAGAGGAAATTGTATTTTTCCCTGCTGTAAAGCTGCCACAGAGATGGAAGCTATGAAATTAGACAACCTTAACATGCATTAATTAAATAAATGAACTTGAAGATGCCCTTGGAGGAAGATGAACTGAGAGGTTGGGCCTAGAGCCTGGGTTTTGCCGTGACTACATGCTAAAGACAGATCTCTTATGAACAGCAGCAGAGAGCTGGGTATGAGGGGTGAAGAGGCAGTAAGTAGCCAACTAAGAGGCCATGCTATCATGAAAGCAGCTAAGACTGAGAGGCTGTTGAGGGTTTGGGAGCAAGAGGAAGGGGAACTTTGGAAATAACAGGTGAAAGAGAAGCTTTCCCAAGTGACCTGTGATTTTAGAGTCCTCAGGTTGTTCCCAGTGGCAGAAGTATCACGTGAAAAGTGTAAAGTATAAAGTTGGCTCTGTGGCTTCTTTGCTCCAACACTGTCCCTGCAGGTGAGGCAGGTGACCAGTCTGCAAAGCGTGTGTCCCTTAGCAGGGTGGATCTGCAGGTGCCAAGCTGCTGACAAACCTCCTTTGCACAGGACAATGATGCATCCTCCTCCTTTGCAAGCACTGCTGTGCTTTCTCCTGGGGTAGCTGTGACACTGAGACACAGAAGTGTTCCACATACATCACTGGGCTGGAGGAAAAAGAAGCAGGAGAGAGAAGCATTTGTCTGCTTTCTCTGGGAAACTGGAAAATCCCCAACTGGCCTGAGATTTAGTGCCTCTGGAGTGCTGGTAGCAGCACTGGAAGCACAGAAAGGTGAGGCAATCACCAGCCATAAGCTCTGTCCTCCATGCACAGCCATGAGGCTGCTCTTCCCTGTACCTGCCTGCAGAATCACTGAGAGTTAACACAAGCTTCATCCTTGAAGCTTTTTTTTTATTTGTTCAGTGTGTTACTCACCTGCCCTCGTGGTTTATAGTCATGCTTGTTTTTTCAGGCGTTCAAAGGTTGTGTGCTCGAGATCCCTGGGTGGAAGATGATTGGTTTTGGTGCTGAATACAGCTTTTTTGGGTTGATGCAAGACTGATTCCATTCATGAAACTCGAGGTGACTGCTTGGTTCTAGCAGCTTGAAATGGGAGTACAGCTCACCTTGCAGATGGTTGACTAAAATATTAAACAGTGATTCACTGTTACTGTCTTATCAGCTCATCAATTTAAAATAACTTTTTTTTTTCTTTAAGAAAAAATAAAAGAACTAAAGCTGTATTATGCATAACTTTGCTGAACTGATCCTACAAAGAGGTTTTCTAATAAACTTCTTACTGGTTTCTGCCCATGAAGCAATAGGAGGGGGAAGAAATGTTGGATTTTTATGGTTTTTGGAAAAAACGGTAGTGGTGAGATCTTTGCAAAAGAAGGCATTAGAAATGGGAATGCACTTGTCCACTATAGTACTTAGGAGAAAAGAAATAACCACTGGATGCTGTAATTACAGGCAACAGAAAATAATAAATATTGTGTTGTTTCTGGGGTCCTTATTACCTGTCATTAGCCATTGCCCAGGAAACAATTTGTAACCGCTGAAATCCTCACTTTAAAATTCTTATAGATTTCTGCCTGTAAATCAAGCAGGTGGTTCTTTCCTGCAGCAAACCACTGTCTCCTAGGCTGGGTACCCACTGGCTTTCTGAGCATTAGGGGACCTCCAGCCCCTGTGCAGCAGCCCCACTTGTTTTCTTCCCCTTTTGTTTCCTTTTGGAGTGTCAGTGCAGTACTTGCTTGAAAAGTCCTGTTTCTACAGTGGGAGAAACTGGGCTGTAAATGGGAAAGCAGAAGTGAGACAGGACAAAGTCTCTGGGACTAAGGGGACAGTGATGGCTGGTCCCTTCTTTCTTCTTTGATTGAAGTAACAAGCTCTGGAGGTGTGTTCTCCTCTGGGAAAAAGTGAATTTCATTCAGAAGCTCTGCAGAGACAAAGACTTGGATTTGTTTTTAGTCTACAGTAAGTTCTAGTGGCTTGGTATTCAGAGTGCTAGGGGTTGTAAATATGCAGAGTGGGAAGCAGCCCCTGCCCAAAGATTGTGTGGCCAAAGAAGAGACCAAGCTGTAGAAGAGGGCAGGCTGTGGTAGTGTGAGGTTCCCCCTCTCTGCCTTGCATGAAGGTTCATGTTGCCAATATAAAGTCATGACTAGGAGTCTGAGAGCCATTATAGATGTTGCCTGAGGGAAAACTACCTGGAGAGTGGCTTATTTGCCACTTGGATGCTGAGCATGACAGGAAAAGCACATGTTCCTTCCTCTTCTTGCATTCTCACCTCTGCCCTTAGATGCTGGCAGCCTGGGAACAGCCTGACTTTATTTTGCTGTCTTAGCCTCAGTTGTCCTGGTGAAAGGTGGCTCCAGTTCAACCTTGCTGTTCCTTCAGGGTTCCTGTGAATATTTCCTGCTTTTCCCACATACAGGAGGGCCAGAAATGATTAAGGAAATGGCTGTTTCCAAAGCAACCACACTCAACAATCTCATCAATTAATCAGGAGGAAACTAAGGAAGAGAATGGGAAGCAGATGCTCTGAGGAGGACAAGGCTATGGATGATTGATGTCATATAAGAGACAGGCAGAATTTACACCATGAGAGACCCCAGCCTGGGGCTGAGGCAACTTCCTATGCAAGGGCTCATTACTGCACAATGATGTCAGGGAAACAGGAATAGCTTCCTAGGTGAAGGCCCTGTCCAATACATAGAAAATTATGAGGCACACTGTGAAAGTAAAGCCAGGTTGGCTCAGAAAGGCACAGAAAGGCTCAAGGAGATTATGGAGCAGGAGTTACATGCTTTTTTTTCCTGCCATGTGTCAGCTCTCCTATTGAGTCTAATAAAAATGGATTTTTGATGCTCCCCAGCCGAAGTTATGGATTGATGTGATCTATTCAAGTTGTTAATTTCCTGCCCCATTTGTGGTCATGGTGTGTCAGCTAACCTGCCCATTTGTCATAGTTCATTCAGACACATTTAGCAGCCAGTACAGCCTTAGAGTACTGTCTGCATATGCAAGGCAACTGAGGGAGAGATTGGATTTCTTCTAGCGGTCCATAGTCAGATATAAGGCTGTACCAGTCTTAAATAGTATTAGTATCAGTTCAAGCCTTGCTGAGAATTGCAATGGCAAGGGGACGAAACTGGGCAAAGATTCTTCAGGTTTTTGTGTTTTCTGGTAACTTGATCAGAATGAAAATGAAAAGATCTTGAAGAATCTCCTGAGGCAACAAGTGAAAAATGTGTTGATGTGACTTTGAATCTATTAATTTGAATCTAAACTTTGAATCTATTAATTTTTTTTCCCCATTACTTTTAAAACATCCTTTATACATTGGTTGTTGGGGTTTTTTTTCTTAATAAGATTTTATTCCTTTCATTTACCCACAGACTTAACAATTCAACTTTTGTCTCTGGTGGAAGCAACTAAGTGGACTGAACGATAATGACAACGTTGTGAGTATCCCTTCCTCTGTACACTGCTTGGCTTTCCTGTGTGTCAATTCACGTCAGTGCATTCTTGTCTTAACACTTGCATTTAAATGAGTGCTGAGACAGAGTTTTTGCATAAATCATCAAGAAATAACAAACCATCTCTTGCTGTAACCATTTATTCCTTTTGCCTTGGTAATAACCCCTTCCTGGGAATGATGAGCTGATGTCATTTATCAATTGGTAATTGTAATGCACATTGTGTTAATATATTTCACATATCTAGAGTGCATCTTTTTATTAGAGCAAACTTCAGCTTTCTGTTTGTAAGAACAAATGAAAGATGCTTTCAATGGCAGGGCTTAAATGAGTATTAAATGCATTTAAAATCAGTAAGCAAATCGTAGAATCAGAGTGTCAGGGGTTGGAAGGGACCTAGAAGATCATCTAGTCCAACACCCCTGCCAGAGCAGGGGCACCCAGATGAGGTCACCCAGGAACAGATCCAGGTAGGTGTTGAATGTCTCTAGAGAAGGAGACTCCACAACCTTCCTGAGAAGCCTGTTCCAGGCTCTGTCACCCTCACTGTGAAAAAGTTTTCCTTGTGTTTCCCCTAAACCTCTTCTGCTCCAACTTACTCCCATTGCCTCTTGTCCTGTCATTGGATGACAACTAACAAGGTTCAAACAATCAAAGTGTTCATAAAGAGAAAAGCTAATCAGAAATAGCAGAAACAGATTAAAACCTTTGTCTTTACTAGAATGGACTTGCTGCCTTGTGACTGGCCTAGTTGCTGTTTATCAGCAAACCTTTGTGATACAGCTCAGACTACTGAAGCTTAAGTTCCTTTGTGCACAGGGAAAAAAACCATTAAGGGTTAACTTGCAGATGTCAATATGAAAAGCCATTGACCAACTGCAGAGTCAATCACACATTCATGATGAGGGCTGAACTCATACTAAAAGCTGTGCTGTCATGAGAAGGGGTGACAGATGCATGCTGCAGAAAGTTGCTTGATGTGCTTGGTTTTGCTCTGTGCCACTCACGTGACAGTAAGTTTCTCAGAGGAGACTCCTGTAATCTCAGAACAGTTTGAAGCACCTTCTGGATGGCAGTGGACTCACTTTGATTCAACCTGGCATAATAAAGGTCAGAAACAGATGAGAGGAATGCACATGTGCACACACATACCTACCACCTGTATGACCAGGAATATTGCCAGAAAGCTCAAAAATTGCTAAATTAAATAAACTTCAAGAATCTCTCTAATTTCCTGAGAAAAGTTATGTGTGTCTATTTCAAGTTAGGTTTGGGGTGGGTTTTTTTGTCATTACTCAGTGGGAGCTTAAAAATGTGGAGCCATTTGTTATGATCAGGCATTAAATGGCTTTTAAATTAAAGAACAGTGGTACTGATCAGGGTATTTTTAAAATCAGAGGACGTGTCCCTTGTGATAGTTTAGATGCTGCTTGCTTCTGAAAAGACAGGAAAATCAAGCATGAGAGAGCAATTACAGTGGCTGCACATTGCCTCCGTGGATGTAGACTGCCAGCAGGGAAAGCCTTTTGATGTGGTTCTGCACAGTGCTAATGAGCTGGGCAGCAGCTTGGCTTCCTTCCCTGAAAGAGCTGTGCTGGTCCAGGTGCAGAAAAGTTCATAGAGATTTCCTTGATTCTTTCATTTAAAAGATGGGATTGATCTCCAGATAAAACGTTGCTTACTTAAGAGACAATGTACTTGGTGCCTGCCTGGTCCAGAGTTGACCTTTTTGACAAGTTGCAGCACAGTGAGTTGTCCATTTCCCACAAGGGTGTAAGGCAAAATGATGCATTAAAATTCTGTGAGAGCTGTGCTGAAGCAGAATGTGGTATTTGGTAGAAGAAAGACAGCTCAGGGTTAGGTTTTCCTAGCTCTAAGTAGAGGTTGCATTGAGCAAATCTCCAAATAGTTTGAGTCAAAACATCCTGTGGTAAAAAATCAAGCGCTGGGATAGAGTCTGAAAGCAGGTTAACTCCTCTGCTTAGCTCAGGTCACAGGCATCCTTGTGTTTTGTAGAATGCAAAGAGCATCTTGATTTTTAATGTTTCAGGAAGAACAGTTGTGGGGTGGAAGGGGCTGAAGGTGGTCACGGACATAAAACTTGTCTCAGAACTGCTCTAACCAGTTCAAAGGAGCAGTTTTCTCCTGACTTCTGCTGAAGGGAAGTGATGGCTGGGGCAGATGTTTCATCAGTCATTGTCCCAAAATTGCAAAAAGGACATTTAAATAGTTGACTATTCAGGAGCCAGAGGACTGCTTAGCTCCTTCAGTACCACTTCTGGACTTATCTCTGCTGGTCCTTCACAATCATCCAGAGGAACTAACACTCCTGTGGACTAGGCTGGTGAGGAAAGCATGGGAAGTTGAATATGTTTCTGTAAGAAGTGAGGATGTGGTTGCATCCTCTGTGGACTTGCTTTCCCTGCTGCAGGTGAGCCAGCCCTAGGCTAGTGTCTCTGTTGAGCAGGTTGAGAAGGGATCCCACTGTTTTTGGTGATGTGGATGAGATAGGGGATAAGACCATTCTCTGGAATTGTCCTTCTCTATGCTTCACTGTACTTTACTCTTTTATCCAGTCATCTAACATATGCTTCTAGATCTAGAGAGTCCATGTGATATTATTGTCTGGACTACACAGCCAGACAAAGGGGAAAATGCACAGAACATGAGAAAAACAGGAAGGGATAAAAAATGGAAATCACTTAGCTTCTGGTCACAAAGGTCTGTTCTCTCCTTCTAGGGAAATGTGTCTGTTTATCTCTTTGCAAATGACCTCTTTCCTGTGGAAAAGCCTCCCATTCAGCTGTGCCTTCTGCAAGCAGAGCAGTGGAATGATGTTGTTAGATGGGCAATTGGTGCTAACAAGAGTTGGACCAGCTTAGGAAAGCAGTTAAATATGAGTACTTCCTATCTCGGCTTTCCTAAAGAGATCTGGGTTGTGAGACCAGCCACATCGTGTAGCCCTTGTGGCTCCGACTGTCCCATCTTGCAGCAGTGTCTGGCTATGGTTCAGATGAAACAGGACAGGGAGTACTCCCTGGATGTGTAGGTAGGAAAGAGAGTTAAATGTATGGATTTGAGCTCTGCTGTACTGCTTGTCCTTTAGGGCTGATAGTGAGCCATAGCCCATGTTACTTAACCAGCCTGGATAAAGCTACTGGGGCTTCAGCCCACAGTTGAGACCTATTGAAGAACTTTGAGTTATACTGAAGAGTCAGCACAGCATCACCTCCACTACTCATAGATTCATAGATTCATAGATATTAGGGGTTGGAAGGGACCTAGAAGATCATCTAGTCCAACCCCCCT
>JAOEGS010002107.1:10313-35739 GCA_025447755.1 Corythornis vintsioides | reverse complement strand
AATAAAAATTTTATTAAATCATTGTTTATAAAAATAAAAACACCAAGCTCCCCTGACTAGCCTTGAACTGCTAGTGGAGAAAGAGGAATAAGAAATCAAGCTAAAAATCCCCAAAGTTATTTGGATGTTTATGTGCAAGCATGAGGATGAATTCCCATCTGCTCAATCCTAGCCAACACCAGGAGTCTAATTTCCAAGTTATTTCATCCTTGCCATCCACATCAAGTAATCCTCATTGCCAGAGGAGCTACAGGAAGAGTCACAGAGCAAAGAAGCTGGTGTCTAACATGTAATAAGCACCCGAGGGGTGCAGCTGAACTATGGTGGGCAGATGGGCACTAACAACATGAAATCACCCAGCATCCTCATGTCATAGCTGAGGGGTCACCCCCTGGGGCATCAGCTCCCTGAGGTGGCAGGGTAAAGAAGCACCCCTGGGGCATCAGCTCCCTGAGGTGGCAGGGTAAAGAAGCACCCTCTGGGCATTAAATCTTCAAGGCTCCTTCCCTCTTCAGGAATAAACCCCAGAAGCCTTGAAGCAACATGAGGAGCTCATTTATTGCAAGAAAATGTGATCTGTAACCAGGTCATGAGATACCAAAGGGGTTGCTCTCCTCATCTCTGTGACAAGCTTCATCTCATCCCTGCAGAAAAGGATTCCCTACATATCCAAGTGCCTTGTTCCAGACAGTTTTCCTCTACCTGAGGCAGCCCAAAGCAGAGGTTTAATCATCCCTTACACCTCAGCCTGGATGTCAGGCAACACTTTGAGCTGTGCTGAGATGCTTCCCATCCCATGAGAGGTTCAGGGGCCCCTTAACCTCCTGAGAGCCCTGCAGATGCTTTTTGTGAGCACAGCCTGGGTGCAACAGCCACTGGTGTGGGGGGGGACAACACACATCCCCCCTCCAGCCTGCTGTGCAGAGCCCCAGCATCTCCAGGGGATTCATCTCCAGTGAGCAAGTGGCTCTTTATTTCCCCTCTCCACTGCCCAGCAGAGCCTGAGTGGAATAAAGGACCCTTCCAAGTAAAATACAGACTTCACCAAATCCATATTTGCATAGAGCTGTGGTTTTGTTACCCACAGAATGCAACGTAAATTACTCTGAGACAGTTTCCCCTTTTCCTTGCTTTTTAGCAGAGCAAAAAGTGATTTACATTCTGTTTGCAGGTGAAATCATGCAAAATGCTTAATTATAAATAGCACTTGTAAATATAATCCTTTCAGATGGAATATTTGGATAGTGAAAATGAGCAAGACCTTAATAACGATTTCAGTTACAAAACTTAATTAGACCTGTTTCTCATTCTGGCTCAGGCCCTGTGCAAAGCTCCAGTGTAAATCCCAGGAGCAAACCCTGGCTGGGTGTGAGGCATCCACACTCCACCAGCCACTGCAAGGCTGCCACAACTTGCTGATGATCCATCCCCAAGTAGATACAAGTGAACCCTAGCAAAAAAAATAAAATAAAATTAGCCCCATTATTTTTATTTATGGAGAAAAAAAATAAACAAAACCAACCACACTTCCTCAAGCCAAGTTCAGCAGATGAAATATTTAACTTGCCACCAAGGTTGTGGAAAGATAAAGGAGAATGTTTATAGGTGTTGATAGGTTTTAATTTCATTTTTATCCAGATATATTTACTAGGATTGATCATCTTTACAAATAATAGTGTAGAAGACATTCTGCTTGGTCTAACTGCTCAAACATCATGAGGTGCTATCAAAACACTAACTTTGAGGCCACCAAAAACTGCCAGATGATACAAGACTGGGGTCAGAGAAGAGTTTAAACTAGATTATCACACCATAATAAAAAGCTGATTAAAATTTCCATCAAGAAAATTATTTTTTACTACATCTCTTGTTCCAGGGCTTGGCTGTTCAAGAGAATTTGAAGTGCAAATTACCAAAAAATAAAGAAACCAACCAATAGATCCCAACACAACCAAAACAACAGTGGTTTGTGCAGCTGGATTTTCTGTAAAATTAACTTTTTTCTGTTCAGCAGAGTTCATTCCTCTTCCTTGATCTTTGGGTGAAGCCCTCTGTTCTCCATCACAGCTCCATGTGTGATAATAAATGTGATACCATACACAGAATTATTCTGACATCAGCCTGGGAATAAATGGAAATTGTGTTTGCACAAATTCTCTTCAAAAAAACAAGCAGCTCTTATTTTTATGACATTGTCCTTTGGCATCAAGAACAAAGAAGAAAGATGCTAAAAAAAATAAAATACAATTTAAAAACCTGAGTAAATCCAAACTGACTCTTTACAGACCCTTACAGGCTCCAGACACAAGCTGCTGGGGAGCCTCATTGCCTTGACTCACCCAGGCAGACAAACTTATCTGGACAAGTAACTCCTGTGAAGTCCCAACTGAGGTTTTCAGAGGTGGTCACAATAATTCACAGATGAGTGAAGAGAAACTGCAGAAGTTTTTGGGTTTGGTTTTGGATTTTAGTTGGATTTTTTTAGGTTTTTTTTAAAATTAATATTTTTTATTGGTTTTTAAAACCTGTGAATTCAACGAGGTTCAATATTAAATTCCATTTATTTTCAGGGAGGTTCCACACTCCTGAAAACCCAGCTAGGTATCTTCCCCAGGGAGCACACAACTCCTTCAGAAGTCCAAACCTTCATCCTTTTCCCTAGTAAAACCAGCAGTGATGGAACTCAGACCAAGAGGAAAAGCACCTCAGACTATAACTGGTCAACCCAAGTGTCCTGGGATTACAAAGAGGATTTTTGGACCCTTATGGAACCAAGTGTTGCCTTAATTTACCACATCAGAGTGGCAATTCCCTAAAGGCCCCATGTTGGAGCTGCACATGGATTAACCAGGAGCAGAGAGGACAAATCCCAGCCCTGACAACACCCACAGTCTGAAGCTTTGACCCCACCACGAGCAACACCTTGGGAACCTCTCCCTTGGAAAGGGGAGGTATTTTGGACTCATACCTCAGATCCTGAGGTGCACAGAGGTTTGCTCCGTGCTGAAGATCTGCCACACTAAACAGCACGTGAAAGAGTGTTGAAGATGCACTGAATCAGAAATAAACTCAGGATTTCACAAGACCCAAGATGACTCAAATCAATGAAGCAAAAGCCTAGACAATGTTTACAGCAATGCAAATTAACTCGGGGTCAGCTCTGGGCTCAGATGCACCAACACAGCCAGGGAGGGGGTTGTCCCAGAGAGCAGCTTTCCACAAATTTGGGACTTTTTTTTGTCTTAAGGGCAACTATCACATGAAGCCTCGTGAAGGTCAAGAGAGGTCAGGGCTTGGGAGCTTTGCTGAAGCAGGGACTTGTCCCCATTGAGCTTGGACAAGCTTTAAACACCTCATAAAATACCCAGCAGCTTCAGATACACATTGCAGCTTGAGAAAGCAGAAGCCACAGGAAAGACTAATTAAAATTTTAAAAATAATAATTAAAATGTACTTTCTGTCCATTAGACCAACGTATTTATTAAATGAGGACAAGGAAGGTAAATAAACAGAGACCTTTTGATGTGCTGATTTGTAAGTTAAGGGGAAAAAAAAATCTACCATGCAGTGATTACACAGTTGATTAATTTTCAGGAGAAACTTCATCTTTTTATTAAGAAAAAGGAATGCAATTAGAACTTCAGCATGAACCAGTTTATCCCATGCCTGGTGTTTCTTTCTCGTTGTCACTTTAATGCCTCAAAATTATTTATCTTATTATTTATCGCTGTTTGTTTTTGAAGGACATCTTTTTGTGCCTTCGAGCCACTTTATTCATTAGTTCTCTGGAGTTCACGTCCTATTTCATTATGTTTTAATCTTTACAGTTTGTTAATTTGCATTTCATTTCCTCGTGTAGTAAAAAAAAAAATTACTCCAAAAAAAAAAAAAAAAAAGTTATTGTAAATATTAATACAAGTCAAATGATAATCATCCCAGAAAGCATTTTTGCAGCAATAACAATTACCTATATCCAGGGCAGAAAATAGCAATTCAAGTAGTTACAGAGACAAAACCACCTCCTAAAAGAGCAGGCTGGGCCATCACAAAACAGCACTATAATTATCAGCAACTTGCTTAGAAGAGAAACTGCCTGGAGAAAGAGACCTGCTTGGTATCCAGGTATCTAAAACCCACCAGAAATTGGGCTGCTTTATCTTCTCCACAGCATCTGACTGCAAACAACTGCTAAACTAAACACTGTGAAACAGAAAACACTAAACCAAGCCAAGAATAAAATCCTAGACCAGAAAAAAATAACAAACCAAATAATAAACCAGGCAGATCAAACTTCTCCCTCCACACACCACCAGCTCCTTGCACTACACCATGGCCAGTTCAGTTCTCCCATCAGGAGAGAAATGATCAATTTAAACCAACAAACAAAATCTTCAACTTACTCAGATCTGGACCAGCATCCCCCAGGCTCCGAGCTTTGCTTTGGCTGCCCCAGGCCAGCACACCACCAACTTGCTCTGCAGAAGCAACTCCCAAGAAACCAGCAGCAAAACACCTTCCCTTTGCTGGAAAAGCTGCCTCATGCCATTTTGGAGGTGGATAATTATCCTCGTTAGCCAAATGCAAGTCAGGCTTGGAACTGCCAGTTAGTTTTCATAGAAGCAAGCACTTAGTGACTCCAAATTTGCAGTGGAGAGCCCCAGCTTTGACTAGTTCCCTAATTAACCTCCTGCAATTCCAGAATGAGCTGTGGAGGAGTTAGGAGAGCAGGGGGATGCTAGAGCTGCTCATTTAACCACCTCCACACAAGAGAAAAAGGAAGCTGGGGGACCAGCATTTGAACTCACCCCTTTGTAACTCTGCTTGTTGCCCTTGGATGAAGTCATTTGTCCCCCAAAAGTCATTTGATCCCAGAAAAATCATTTGATCCCACAGAGATCCCCCACAAGCCCTGTCCATCTATCCCAGCAACCTGCTCTCCTGGATGTGTTTGCATGCAGGCAAAGCATGGCAGCTACCTGAGTTTAACCCAGGGGCTGGGAATAAATAAGCCTCATTCCTTTATTGTTTTCATCTCTAGTTCCTCAGCTTTTCTGTGTTTTCACAACTGTTTTGGTAGGGACCAGCCCTCCACCACCCACACAGGCCTGAGGCAGCTGCTTTCATTTGTCATTAGGACAAAATGCACTAACTGGACTTCTGAGGACCTTACAGGATTAATCCTCACAAGAAAAAATTCAGTGGTCCAACCTGGAAAATTAGAGCCTTCCTTGATGAGAGACCTGAGGTAATTTCTTTTAATCATTAACTTGGAAAAAAACTCAGAGCTGACCTTTTAGACAAGCACAGTCCTCTTGGAGATCTCTGTGCAGGAACAGGAACCTGATCCACAGGGTTTGCAACATTCAAGTCATCCTATGAAGTCATCCTAATAACTTTTCTGGGAGAAAGAGAGTGGGTAGAGGTGGGCAAGGAAGAAATCCCACTGCCCTGTGAGCCCGTGGAAAAAACCAAACCCACTGTGCTCTGCCAACAGTCCCAAAGATCTAGGAGAACCAGTGCTGACCCAAGATGGGATGTCCTCCTCCCACCAGAGGAGCTCAAGGTGAATTCAAAGTGATGATTTCCAGCCACCCAGGGAAAGCTGGTGCTAATGAATTCAAATATCAAAGCAGCCTGGTTTGAACTGGAATTTTGCAGCTGCAGATTCCTCACTGAACAAACCAAGTTTCACATTTACCACCTCCCTACAGATAATATTCCCTTTCCTCCCAAAAAAGGACGTACACCCAGGACATCTTGGTGTCCTGACTTTCCCCAGCACTGGGTTAGTGCT
Source organism: Corythornis vintsioides (assembly GCA_025447755.1). NCBI lineage: Eukaryota > Metazoa > Chordata > Aves > Coraciiformes > Alcedinidae > Corythornis > Corythornis vintsioides. The sequence goes on along the minus strand of JAOEGS010002107.1, from coordinate 29,945 downwards.
ACAACCTGCACTGAGGGTTATCTCCCAGCTTCATTTCCACCAGCTTTGTCCTGGGGAAGATAAGAAAAGTCTCAGAAGCCTCAGTGAATTTTCATACCCCCTGAAACAAATCCTCAGCTTCTCTTCTTTCCAGAGGAACAGGCCAAATTCTGCTCTCACTAGGTGAAGTCTGCAGCAATCTCCTCACAGTCACTTGAGTTTTACTGGGTTTTGGAGGGATGGAGCTGGAAGCAGAGAGGCTTTACTCTGGCAGAGAAATGAAGTTTGGCAGAGCCACCCCAGATTCTGCAGCAGCTGCTCTGATTCAGAGGAGATAAAAACACACAGCAAAAGCTGAATCAAATAAAAAGTCAACATACCACATGAGATGAAGCAAGGACTCAAAGAACAGAAGCACCCATCCAAGGTTAGGCAGCAGACAAGTCCCAGCTCTGCTCTGTCTAATCCAAGATGAGTTAATTCCTCTTCTCTGTCTTCCAAAGGAGATAACCTGGCACAGGGGATGATTCTGTGACACAGACACAGCACTGAGGAGGAAGCCAAGGCCCCCACCCTGACCAGCTTAAAAGCCCAACATCCATCTTAATCACCTTCCTTTTAGCTTTCTTTATGCCTTCCTGTCTTTTTTTCCTTCCCCTCAAATCTATTTCCATGGACCCTGAACACCATGGAAACAGCTTAAGTTTTTAAGCTGTTGAGACCACTCCCAATCCTTCTTACCCCCATTCTCTCTTTCTGGACCCAAATCCATCCCCACTTGGCCACTGTCTCTTGTCTGGTTAACTGCAGGTTGTCAAAAGGGACTTACCAGAGTCCTGGATCAGGACCAGGGCTGTGCAGCACTGTGGGAATCTCCTCTAGAGCAGCTTTCTGCAATCACAACGTTGATGACACAAAACTCACCTATTTTAGAACCATCATGAACTTCTTCTTCCCTCTTTGCTGCTGTGATGCAGAATTCAACCTTCTCAGGAGTCTGCTCTGAGCAGGGCCGAGCTCCAAGTGGTGCAGAAAGATGAATTCCCTTCAAACCATCTTCCCTTGAAGCTGGTGGAACCGTGTCCCTGATCTTCAGCAGGCACCAGGGTGGTGGGAAACAGCTCCCCATCAATAACAGTCAAGCACAAGGCTTGACTTTGGCTCCCCAAACGATCATCAGTAATGATGCATCCCAAAGTATTTTTGATGAGTGAATGATAAAAGTAAACAGGCCAGGGTAATAATCAGGCTTTATTTATAGCCAGGTGAAACACCAACGTTGCCAGTTTTCCAAAGTGACTTTGGAGGAACTTTGTAAAGGGGATGCTGAGAACATTTCCCCCTCCCCACCCTCCTGCTTGCCCACGACCATAACGGTTATTGATGGCCGTTGGAAAATGGCAGCTACAGAGCAACACAGCCTGTTATTCTGTGTCAAAATTGGTTTATGGTGCTGTATTTTTCCCTTGTTTAAGGCAGCACCACTCATTTACAACATTAAACAACGTGATTTATGGACTTGAGCGGAGCTTACTACATTTAAATGTTTTAGGCATTTCATTTTTACAACGTACCTTGTTCCAATATAATCAATGTGGGGGTTTTTTTCTGCTTTTTTTTTTTTTTTTTGCCTTGTTTTTTTTTACCTTTAGGCTGCGAGAGAAATGCGGTTTGTGTTTTATAGCAAAATCAATATAAGAATTAATGGCTGACGAACAGAGTAAATGGTAAGAAGTACAGAGAGGTTGTGAGATCTCTTTCTCTGTATCGATTCCATTAGCATCAGGTTGCCCAGTTGTACAAGGTTTCATATTTGATCAGCAAGCAGGAGGCATATTCCAAAAACGGGGGAAGTTCAGCACTGGAATCACTGTGGCAAAGTCACTGAGGTTAAAGCAGAAGTGGAGACGAGCCAAGGTGGATGGCAGAACACGACGTGCTTGAGAAGCAGCAGCTGGAAACATCAGATGGCCACGAATGGGGCTGCTCTGGCTTCTAGTAAAGGCTGGGATCCTTGAGAGGTGACATTCTCAGCTCTTGTGTACTGCTGGGGTGTATGGTTTTTAATTAGTTTAAAAAAAATATATGATTATAAGAAGATAATGTTACTCAAGTTTTCCTTCTAGTAGGTGAAAAGCAACTTTTTTTGTTTTAAATGCCTGCAATCTAGATTTCTAGTTAGAGATGGAAAGGGTGAGGAGCTCTAGCAAGCTATAAGCAATGTAACCTCAACATAGGAGGAACTTCTTTACTGAGAGGGTGCTAGAGCCTGTCCCAGGCTGCCCAGAGAGGCTGTGGAGTCTCCTTCTCTGGAGACTTTCAAACCTGACATGCACTGGGTGACCCTGCTCTGGCAGGGGGGTTGGACTCGATCTCTAGAAGTCCCTTCCAACCCTTAACATTTTATGATAATCTGGAAAATGTTTGGTTTTTTTTTTCTCTTTGACTTTTTTCTTTCCTGAATCTTGCCAAGGGTACATGTGCTAGGTCATAGAAAGGCCCTAAAATTACTGTTCAAATCAGACTCTAGACATCCCCACATCCCCTGATGCTGTAGCATCTGTCACTATTCTCATCTTCTCCCTTTCCTTTGGGAACATCCTTTTCATAACCATCCACAGGTTTTAATAGATGCCAGAAAACAGGTCCAGGAGTGGAAGTCGTGACATACAAAATGTTATGCTCCAACTGTTCCAAATCATCTTTACATGGCACCTCTTGTTCGCTCTGCTACGAGGAGTCTGAAAGTTTATTGGTCTTTGGGATGTACTTGGAGCAAAAGAATTTAATTATATCCCGTTTCAAAACAAATTGTTGATGCAGACTCGAAGTGTCAGTAATTAGCTAATTTCACCGTGCACATTCCATTATCACTGTCACACCATTGATTTGAAGGGTGTTTATTTGAAGAGTCCTTCTAGCGTTGCAGCTACCCCTGTATTAAATGTAATAATAATAGATGGTGTGATTGGCAAGGCTCACCCATTGCTCTCATATTTAAAGTAATGAGCTCTAGAGAAATTCCTACTCAAACGTGGAGATTTAGATGGCAAGGATTAAAATGTTGGCCTTAATGAAACTGGTAATAAAATACTCATTGACTTCCCAGGGTTTAAATATCATCAGCTCCTTGCAACTCAAGATGATTAGTGACATAAACTAAGTATTAAATAAACAATTATTAAGAGCTGCAGCCTGAGTTAGAGTGTCAAAAGGGCTGATGGCAAAATACCCTGTTTATTCACTCACTGGTCCCTTAAGCCAATTAAACATGTGTGCTCCATCCACATCACAGCATCTCAGCCCTCAGCAGGAAGATCACAGGCAGCAACCCCCCAGCTCTGCCAGGGTTGCCCATTTCCCTCTGCCTGGAGAAGAGGATGGGGTCCCCCAGCCATACCCACCACAGAAGAACATGGATAGGGAGTCACCATCTTCCACCACACCCACCACACCAGTTCCAGCAGTGGCTGGGAAAGGACAAACCCTGCCACCTCCAAGGGAAGGGTGGTGATAAACCAACCTGAGCCAACTGGGGTGGGCCAGAGGGGCTGGACCAGGGTGCTCATTGCCCCTCCTTGCTCCTGAGTTTCCCACCGAGTCCTAAAGTCACTGGGATCTTGGGCTCGTTGTGCCATGAACTTCCACTGGGTTATTACTGAAGCAAAGCACAATAAATTCTGAGACACTTTCTAATTTAAGAGAGGTAAGACTTAAAAAAAAAAAAAATAAATTCACTTTGTCTTCTTTTTTTTTTCATCTTTTAAGACCAAGATATGCAGATAAATAAAATGAATTTTTAATGATTCTATTAAAATGCTGCATAATTATATTTTTGTCATAACTGATTTTGATTCCTTTTGAAGTTGTTGATGATTTGAGATCCAGAGAGTACTGCTTAAACCATGCACCACCAAGCATAGTGATTGCCAATCTCATAGCATAGGATTTTACGACTCTGCTGTTATTCAGCAAAGCATGGATTAAATTTAAGCTTGCTTAGTGAGGAAGCACCAGCAGAAGTATCCATCAATATGCAGTGATCTCAGCCCCGAGCAGCTGGAGCATTCAAAGGAAAGTGCAAGCATCATTATGGTTTAGATATTCAAGATGGTTAGCTTGCAGCACGCTTAGCTTAGCAAAGCCTTGGGTAAATAGAATTTTCTCTTAAGAAAAAGATGCTGCTTTGTTAGCAAAGGGGTGTCCTACATCCAGAAATTAGAGGGAACTCCATAAAAAGCTTTAGTTTCAGCCTACTTACTGTAACAGAGGTGGAGCCAAGGTCTTTATCCTAAATAGAGTGACTGGAGGAATGTGTTGCTATTTATTAATAGCAAAAAGCCTTTAATGACCATCAAGAAACACAGGCAAGGAAAACACCCTCTATATTTTCAGCCACAGCTCTATAAGATGCATTCGGGGATACTTTTCTTCCCCAAAACATTATTTTTCTTTTAAATTAGGCATTGATTTGGGCAAAAGACCTAATTTGTGATAGTTCTGGTGAGTGGAAAATAGAATGCCAGGGGGTAGAGGTCCAAACTCCATTCTACCAGCACAACATCTCCCATCACCACCATCCCTCTTGGCACCACAAGATGTTCAGAAATGCCCTCAGATTTTCAGTGGCTTTTGGCTTTATTTTGGCTTGGGGCATGGTCAAGGGCACGTGCTGCTGACAGTCCAGCTCGGATGTCAGCTGATAACACCCAGCTTATCAGCAAACATTATTAATAACCAACTGCTCCCTGTTTTTACCCAAGCAACATCTTTGCCTCACCACCAGCTGGTGCAGCACTTTCAGAGATTTAACATCTCTGAGCCTTCATCACCAAGTTGAGGTGAGGGATTCATAAGTGGCTGGGCAGGAGGTGATGAAGGCAGGCAGAAAACACTCTCTCATAATCCTCAAGACAACCCCAGGACTTCAAGGAAAAAAAAAAAAAAGGATTAAAATAGAAAATACATAAAGGAACATTACACCAGCTATCTGAATATGCAGGATGTCATATGTCCTCCTTTTCCCTTCAGTAAAGGAACTGTCAGATAATGGCCAAATAAATCACTCAGTGTTCCCAGCCACGGCTGCTGCCCATGCCTGTGAAATGCAGCCTAAGCTCTGCCCCAAGACTTATGAAGCACTCCAAAACTCAGATTGTTCTCCATGAGGTGTGCTGAGATCTGGATATCAACTTTCACTTTTTAATTAAAATATATGGGGTTTTTTTCCCCACTCCCAATCCACAGAAGGAAAAACAACATAAAAGTAATTGAGACTTCACGTTTCACATGTCAAATCATTACAGCTTCCCTTCTTCACTGGAGTGCCAAAGAACTGCTTATAACAAGATTCACCATCAAAGGCGAGCACCCTCCTTTCCAAGGATGACGGAATCAGGCTCAGATAAAACAGGAACCAGCTCGTGCTCAAAATGAATCCCTGTGTCAGGCTGCTGCACCTTTGCAAAGTCCTCTATCTCTCTCAAACCTGCCATACTTCATTGTTGTGTATGGGGAGATGCACCAGCTTCTCACCAAAATTACCTCCGAAAGCAGAAGCTATTCAGAAATTAATGCCTCTAATACCCACGAGCTGGACTGAGTCATATACATTGCAGGCTGTAATTTCAAGGTCTCATTTATCCCTCCCTGGTATCAAGTATTTTGTCGTAGCTTTTTTGCTGTGGAGAGCTTTTATTCCTAGTGGCTTCTCTGCTGCTAATACACTGTTAAAAGGAAAGCATAAAAAGCAAACAAAAAGAAGGAAAGAAAGTATTTCCTGCACTTGGAAGGAGCTGCTGGTCAGAAGGGATGTGAAACCATGGGATTTGTCCCCAGTGATGGAGAGCTGTGGGTGCTTGGCAACACAGGGACCACTCCTGAGGCACAGATGGGTTGTGGTCCTTAGAGGAATGGACTTTTTATAGGGACATCTAGTGATAGGACAAGGGGTCATGGTCTTACACTGAAAGAAAGTAGAGTTAGATTATATATTAGGAAGAAATTCTTCACTCCGAGGGTGGTGAGACACTGGAACAGGTTGTGGTTGCTCCATCCCTGGAAGTGTTCAAGGGTAGGTTGGACAGAGCAACCTGCTCCAGTGGGAGGTGTCCCTACCCATGGAGGTTGGAACTAAATGATTTTAAGGTCCCTTCCAACCCCTGTTGCAGTGATTCTATGACTTTATGGGGACCTGGGCAGAAAACAAGGCTTAAATTCCTCATCCAGTGCAGAGGTAATTTGGCAATATATGCCATGCAGAGCTGGAAATAGGGGACTGAATGAAGAAATAACCATTAATGCTGTAAGATCTGGAAGAAACCCACAATCACCATTGAGGAACAACGGATATACCTGTTACCTCAGGTAAATGGAACACTTTCAAGCCCAAACTAATTTTCTAGAGATATTCTACAGCTTCCTGGAGAGCACAAGCTCCCCCCACCAGCCCAATTTCCTCTCCACGACAGCTTCCCAATTAGTTTAGGTGGAGTAGGCACAGGAAACACAGCACTGGTGGCAACCTAGATAACTTTGCAAAAACTTTTGAAAGGCAAGTAGCTGCTCTCAGGGCTGGGTAAGGAGTAAAGCAGTGATATTGAGCTGCACCTAAGACACCAGAAACCTTTTCAATTACTGTCATTTCCTCCTTGTTTTCACTTGTTAGTTCCGGCTCGTTTTGGATCCGTTCTTTTATTCCTGCATTAAATCTGAGTAGTTCAGAGCCATGATCTCATCAGGCCTGAAGTCTGTGGGTAGCTGGGAATGTCAGGTTCAAAAGAAAAGTGATTAGAAACCTCACTCTTCCCATGGTCTGTCTTGTTTCTACTGAAAGGTTGTTACAGCAAATGCAAAACCAATGTGGCCTGACACTGGAGAAAGTTAGAAGACTAGGAGACATAAAACGCATGAGTTGTTTTTTACATTAGGTAGCAAACTGAGTTCTCCTTTAACCACTTAATTACCTTGGGCTGACAGGAAAAAACATTGCTAGGAAAATTAGTATTATCTTTATTATGGATGTGTCCCTGAAGATGCTGATGCACTGACTTATATATCCACGGACGGGGCCTGGAAGCAATGAAATAATTCTACCTTGTGAGCAGATGTGATGGTTTTGTACTAGCATCAAGGATTTATTACATAGTTTAAGGGTCATTACTTAGCATCATCTGCTCTCTTTATATATTCTCTATCACCATACTCATTTTCCTCTTTCAGCCTTATTATCTTATGTATATGAACAAAGAGCATAACAGGGTGGTGGGGAGTGGAAAGATAAACCAGCCTCAACTGGACACAGGCCAGGCCAGCTCAGCTGCCCTGAGGTGAGGTGACAGAGCCTCAGCATAAGGAAAGTTGGGTGTATGACACAATTCCAGGGTGCTGCCCAAGGGAAGGTCATCCTGATGCTTAAACAAAGCAGGATCTGCCTTGCCTTACCTCTTTGGTGGTACTTTGAGATGCTTCCACATCTTTTTCCAGCACCTCAGTTCCCCACCCATCAAAGAAGGACAATAGTGATGCTGTTTTCTGCCAAGACCAAGCTCTGCAAGCTTCTGTTTTTATGGAGGGCTGATGTCTGTGGGTCAGAACTATCTCTGATATCTTCTGCAGCCACTGTACATGGAATAAATAATATTTCAGAGGAGCAGGTTCAATACCAGTATTAGCAGCTACCTACACAAGATTTCCTCTTCCAGTATTTGCTTTTCCAGCACCCCCTCCACCCAAACACTGTGTTTAGTCTTAAAATGTTTGTTGCCCTCCTCCCTATTTCAAAATTTATATGGCATTTCTACTGCTTTCAGACATATTAACAAAAACTTTAAACATTCCAGATCTTGCAACTCATTTAGTGATGAATTCTTAGATTTTTATTTTTTTTTTCAGAATCATAGAATGTATTGGGTGGGAAGGGAGCTCCAAGGGTCATCTAGTCCAACCCTCCCTGCACTCAGCAGGGACATCTCTAACTAGGTCGGGCTGCTCAGAGCCTCCTCAAGCCTGGCCTTGGATGTTTCCAGGGATGGGGCCTCCACCACCTCTCTGGACAACTCATTCCAGTGATCTATCAACCTCAGATTAAAGAACTTTTTCCTAATATCTAATCTAAATATCCCATTTTCCACCTTAAAATCATTACACCTTGTCCTGTTGCTTGTGAACAGACCCTCCCCTGCTTTCTTACAGGCCCCTTTCAGGTACTGCACTGTCAACTCACCTTCTGACAGTTATCAATAGCTCTTTGGGGAATACACCAGAAATACCTGCTCTGAAAATCTGTGAACTTGGTAAACTTTCCCATTTTGTTGCACACTCCAAAATTTACCCAGCTTATAATTCATATCATTCAGCAGGAATCGTGCAGACAAATCTCCACAAATTTCATTATGCAAAAATACCAAAACAAATTAAGAAGAGCCTTTGGCTTCCTCTGCCCAAAGAGGGCAGCTCAGAAACCACCAACTGGCTACTCGTGATTAAGTTCTGCAGGGTGATGACATTTGAGCACTTGGGTTGTTTTTGTTTCAACCTGCTTGGTTTCCTTCTAAAAGAAATCCTTTAATTGAGTCTATGCCCTATGAGGAACTTGCATTAGGATACAAGCATAATAATGTCAAACCTACTTGGAGAAAGGTGGATTTCCCAGCACTGGGGGTCATATGGCCTAATTCACACTGCACTGAACAATAGAGATGTTAAAGGAAAAAAATAATCAAAACACAAAACCAACAACAAAGGACAAAAAAACCACGCACACAAAAAATCAAATAAAACCAAAACTCAATGTTTTTTGGGAAAAAGATTCACTGAACTGACCCTAGAGGCCACTAACCCTGGACACAAAGACTTGCACATGCTCAGAGCCTGGCTGGCACCAGGACACATCTTCATTCTGCAAGTAATTTGAATTTTTGATTTGATGCTGCTGTGGAAAGGAAATTCAACCACAATCACCCATGGTGGTGTTTCCCTGTTGCTTATGGGACCCCTGAAATAAGGGACTTTGGTGCTCAGTTATCTCTGGGTGCTGGTGTCCCCATGGGCTGGTGGTTCCCCTGGTTCTGCTGGGTGTCCTTCTCTCTAAACCCCACCAAACCAGTCATAGCTGAAATTCAGCCTATGACAGCAAGTTCTCACATTGTGACCTGGGTCACTGTTGAGCCTATTACATTAGAACTGAAATAAAAAGGGAAAAAAAACAGAGATTAATCTGAAATAAAAGCATAGCTAAATGATGTGTGAAAACTAAATTGCCATATCACAGCTTAGTGCCCAGCCCAGATCTGGGTATTATCAGCACTTATGATACAACAAGCCATTGACTCATCAGTGGCATGACAGTTAACTGCTCTGCTGACTCCCATAAATCTATCCCACCACTATTTTGTATTATTAATTAGGAGAGGGGGGAGCTGCATTTGTAGCACAGACAAGCGGCTCATCTCCTGCTTAATGTGAAAGGTTTTATTTGGCTTGGGGAACAAAAAAAAAAAAGAAAGAAAAAACCCCCCCAGAACTCTATTTAAACAGTGCATCAAGGTCATAACACATGGGTAGTTTCATCCACCGTGGCACTTTGATGATGGTGGGAGCTTATTCACCATATCATTATTTCCCACACATCAACCAGGGAAGCAAATAAACTTTTGATTCATAATGGGAATAGAATGGAAGCAAGGCAAAATACCTGCCCTGAGCAGCTCTAATTAAATGCATTAGGAGCTCAGGTACACGCTTGCAGGAGGGATAATAGTATAAATCTGCTCAGTCCCCACAGAAATATTTATCACTCTCCCCCAGCATTGCTACCTGTGTATGTATTTGATCAATATTCGGTATCGCCTCCACTTTACCCTCTCTGTGCAATATGCTAAATTAGCTTTTTCTATTACCTTATCAAAGCAAAGTTTGAAATTGAACATCACTGTAATTGAGCTGGAATTACAGGCAGACCAGGTCTGTCTTGATCAGTTTGCAAAACCCTGGACATTAATCATATTAAAGACATTGCAGATGAACAAATCAGCAATGCGGGCAGCAAACGGGCTGCCTTGGAGAAAGTCCTCACATGCTCCTGACTCCAGGGACACAAAGATGCCCATCTGCTGCTGCAGGTGGCTGTGAGCCATGCTAACACCTCACCCACCATGCTCACCTCCTTCCCCACCACCCAGCAGTGTCTCACCAGCACCACCAAAGCATCTCCCAGATGCTGAAGGCTGGTTGCAGTTACACCCACACTGGATCAGGATTTCCCCCAGATCATGCAGCAAAGTCCTCCAGATGTCTGTCAAAGGCTGTAAGATGCCAGCTCAGCCCTCACTCCTGGTATCCCCAACACCATGCATGGGAGAGGCTGGAAGAGCTGGTGACAGGAGCCTCCATGCATCCAGCTGGACACAAGCGGCCCTCAAAGGATGAGGTGGATACAGTCACGGCTCTTCCAAAGAATCACAGAATGTTAGGGGTTGGAAGGGAGCTAGAAGATCATCTAGTCCAACCCCCCTGCCAGAGCAGGATCACCTAGACCAAGTCACCCAGGAACAGATCCAGACAGGTCTTGAGTGTTCATGGCCCTGATGGGTGGTTGTCTCCAGGTCCTTTGTTAAGAACAGGAGCTCTTGTCTTTGTCTTCTCCAGCTCCTCCATCCTTTGCTGGCCATCTCCTGCTTGGCCTCAGACATTTATTGTTCAGTAGCAATTTCTTTTTCTTTGGGTGACTTCCTCTTGCTCAGGATCTTTCTTTCTGATTTTGACAATCTTTAAATGTTACCCTTAAAATAAACCTCACAATCAGCAATATATAAATTATAATTTCCTTCTCCACATGCTTCAACTATTATCTTAATCAAGCAATCATATCAATTCACATATAGCCCCCTCATTATCCAAGTCGTGCCCTGTTTGTATTATACCATCCTGATCTGATGGCACACCAAACCATCTGGCAAACCCTCAGAGCTAATGTGATCCCGAGTCCTCAAACATCTTCCAGGTCTTTGGTGTTGTAAGAACTCATTTCCATGTAGAGCACTGCCCATTAGATGATCTCCAGATAGATTTCTTTCCATGTCCACCACACGATCTGACTTTTCAAACAAGACCTAAAGAAGCAAAGTGTTGCTCTGCTACATACCAAGTGATCTAGGGTGCCACTTGTCTGCAAAAAGAAACTCTCCAGCAGGTCTTTGTTGGGATTGCTTGCACAAGTGAAGCTGGCAACATCTAGACTATCACTGGAGACATCTTTAACAGTGTAAATTCACCACGAGTTGGCCACGTGTTTGTCTGGAACATGGTCCTTCAGCTCAGAAGCACCCCGAGCACCAGGCAGAGAACACTCACCCAACGCAAGGCAGAGCCCTGCTTCTGCAATCCCATCCAACCACTCAGCCAGCAGTGGATCCAGCCACGTTTCTCCAGGCACCTACTAGCCAGGAAGAAGATTTCTAAGGTGGAAACAACCCATTTGTATGCTCAGAGCCAGCCCAGCCACTCGCCGAGCACCCGGCCTCCCTCTATGCATTATTAATGAACGACATCAGTCTCCAGTTTTCAGCCAGCTAATTTGTTCCCACAATCATGATTCCAAATATCGCATGAATAATTCAGCAAGTTATTTTAACTGTAGTTAGATAAGCCCGTTAGCCACCATAAATTTCCATAAATTATCCGTTTCTCACACGTGGAGGTGCAAAGGCAGAGCACCTTGTCAGGTGAGACCCACCTCTCTGCAGCCGAGCTAACGCACGTGGTGCCTGCTGACTCAAATCTGCAGGGAAATGCACCCAAAAAAAGCCTCTCTCTGGTCTGCACCAAAGAAAGGGGGAGCCAACCCTGGCCAACAGCCCTGCTAAGGGTCACCTGGGTCACCACAGTGTCACAAATGTCCCGGGATGAATGATGAACAAACCCCAAAGCTGGAGAGGTTTGGCTTGGTCCTACAGCTATGGGTTTTTGCTCTGGCACCTGATTTCCTTCACAGAAGCCAAACACCTTCTTCTGCCACTTGCTCCCCTCCTTTGAAAGAGCAATTTTACAGTAACTCAAGATTTCTATCTCTTGTATATTTCTGTATATCCTCCCCTAGGCTTTTCATTGCAGGATCATGTTCAGTGCTTTGAAATTCTTCCTTCTCCCGCATCTCTGAGAAAAAACAAGGTGTGCTGCTGCCAGAGCCCTGGGGCTATGAAAGGAGAGCTCTGGCCAGGTAGCCTTCTGTCACCATCACAGCTTCTTTGATCACAGGGACTCACCTTGCCCAAGGGAAGAGGGAGAACTCCACGTGACCTTCAAATTTCTTTATTCCTGGGAGGCTCAGAATCACAGTATGGTGGGGGTTGGAAGGCACTTCTGATCATCAGTCCAACTCCCCTTGCCAGAGCAGGACAGAACTAGAGCAAACCAGGCAGAAATGCATCCAGACAAGGCTGGAAAGTCTCCAGAGAAGACTCCACGACCTCTCTGGGGAGTCTGTTCCAATGCTCTCCAACCCTCACAGTACAGTTCTTCCTCATCTTGAGGTGGAACTCCCTGTGCTCCATCTCAAATCCATTGCACTCATCCTTGTCACAAGGCACAAAGGTTCAGCCTCCACCAGCAGAAACCAAGGGGGTGGGATACTGCAAAGAAACCACAGCCCAGGTGAAGCAGCTGTTATCAGCTCAGCTTTTCATGGAAGTAACCTCAGTGGTAACACCACAGCTGTGAATTGTTTCTGGCTTCTCACACTGGCACACGAGTGGTGTGGGGGAATGTCACTGCAAGCTGGCAACAGACTTGTGCAGAAAAGCCACAAAGCTGTTGTCTTGATCACAGCAGGATGGTGGGAAACAACTGTAAATAAACCATATAGGGAATCTAATTTAGGAAGAGGAGAAAAGAAGTTACAATACCACTCTTAGGTTAAATTGCTGGTAAGTGGGCTTTTTTTCCCCAAGGACTTCAGCTGAAGGTGTGGAGATTTAGCTGAACATTAACAGATTGAGGTTTATAATGAATGGGTGAAAGCATAGTAAAGAATATCAAATCCTGGGGGTTTCTGGGACTAAGACACTCACAGACTATTAGGGACTAGGATCAGATATCAAGAGGCAGAAGATTATCTCCCAGCTCCCAGTGATGGGGTTCTTATATCTGGTACCCACCACCATATGAAACACAAGTACATCAGACTTGACAAGGGCTGGAGTGGGGTCACTCAGGCAATTTTTAACATCCTTGCCTCTGCACAGTTGCCACTACCTGTGGGTAAAAGATGTGCAGCTCCTTAATATCACAGATCTAAAGAAGCAGTTTTCAATTAAATGGCTGTGAGTGCAGAAGGAGCTTGCTTTCAAATATTGCTCAGGAAGCCCAGAGAATAAAAAGATTTTTCTCAGTCTAGTTGTCCAATTTCTTCTTTTTTTTTTAAGCAACAAAGGATATGAAATCTCTGTGAAAGGGAACCAGCCTGTGGGTTGGGATTATTCTGATTTCTGAAGCAAACGCAGAATGTCAACTGGCTCGTGTCTGTGAGCTACACAGACAGATTCAATAACCTGAGAAATGATGGACTTCTTCTTTCCCATTCCCTGCTACACACAATACGTGGCAGATACGTGCTCACATCAATCACTGCAGTCGCTTTCTCTGGTGTCTCTTGGCAAGTGGCAGTGCAGGGCTCTGCTTTCTCAAGCAAGGGGCATTGCTGGGGTCAACAGACAGCCCTGCCTGGAGTTCCAGGTGCCCAAGCAGGGCAGCACAACCCCTGATGCTGGAGGATTTCAAACAGCTTCAAATGGAAACAAGAGCCAAACACCAGGCTTTAACTAGCTGGGGAAAACAAACCCCAAACCACTTACAACTCTAAAACTAGGGAATGTGTAAAGGATTGACTCCATCACCACCAACCAGAGGGGCACAGAAACACTTAGAGGTGCTTTCTAATCCTTCCTGGTAACTCTTCCTAGCCCATTATTTCTGTCCTTCTTTGAATATCTTTTTTTTTCCTGTTCATGGTGTTTGTCACCTTTTGGCTCCTGCCTTTGTCATTCCCTTCTCACTCAGGTCTGTCCTTCCCTAAATTCTCCTGCTTGATGTCCTGCCCTTTCTCATTGGTAACCTTTTGTCCCATCAGTTCCCTCCATCTGCTCCAAGGAGTGCTGAGAAATGGAACATTATTTTTGACCTTATCCTCCATTTCCATGCCCATTTTATCCTTCCACTGTACCCAGCTCCACTCACAACTCTGTTTAATGTTGCTGAGCTCCATCATCTTCACCCTTTTTAGGCACAAAATCCAAATCCTTCCTTTCTTTCTCCCCTGAGATGAAGGCAGAGGAACCCCAGAGGTGCAAGCAGCTCTGTTAGCAAACTCTGTACCACCCCAGGAGTAGCAGTGGGGATGAGGAGTCCAAAACAAGGTGCCTGTGTCCTCACACAGTCAGCAGGTAGAAGCAGGAGTTGAGGTTTTACCCCAAGCCTGCCATGGATTCAATGCACAGAGTGAGTCCCTCGGGTGTAAAATGAATCTCAGACCCTGCTGGACTATTGCAAGACTCAGTTAATAAATATTAGTGAAACTCAGAGATCCCTGGATGAAAACTGTAGTGGAGGTGTAGACTGCCACGTTTCATTAATTTCTTATTATCTTATAAGGGCTTCACTGAAGCCTAGAGGACTGCATGAATAGTGCATGAATCTGAAGAGCCTGCTGTCAGTCTCACCTTCAACTCAAAAATGGGACTTGTTGCAATCTGGACCTGAAGGATCCCATGGCTGAGGATGGACAACACGCCCAGGAGCTGGCCCTTTAGAAAGACATCATGAAAACACCAGCTGCCATCCCAGGGTGGAGCCTGTAGCTGTTGGGCAGCCCTTCTCTCAACCCCTCAATGAAGTTAAACCAAACCAGTTAAATGCTGTTGCTCTGGGACAACTATGGAAGCAACACAGTCCAGTATGTCAGGTTGAGGGTCTCTAAAGCTTGGACAGCAGAGCCTGTGTAATTCCCACCAGTGAGAAGACAACAAGTGCAACGGTTTGAAGTGCTGGGAGAATGGCAAAGTGCAAGGAGACCTGGAAGGAGAATTAATGGAAGCCTAATAAATAATAAAGAGGTGCTGATGACTGATGCCCAGATGCTGACAGCTCTTTGTGACCACTGGGCTAATTCCAGCCAGCAGTGTGTGTGTACCCACTACACACAGCTCTTTCAGGTGTTAAAGACACAAGCTTTATCACAGGGCTGGTTAAAGTCTTGTGATGTCTCCCTTCCTCACTTCATTCCCTGCTGCTGCTCAGCCTCCAGTTCTGTTCTGGCATTAACATTGGCCTTATAATACAGGCCAAAACTTTAGCATTTTAATAAATCCACAGGAACTATAAACCTTGGACCACTGCAGTCTGTGAAGTCCGGGCACTGGTGTCTTTCACATCAATAACAAGGATAAAACTCATTTTCCTTCAAAACCAGTTTCTTACAACCCTCAAAGAAGCTCTGCTGGGTGTCAACAGAGCAGGGCCACCAACACACAGTGGAACTGCTCTGTTCCCAGCTGGCAGAGAGCATAAATTCCAAAAGCAAGCATCTCCTGATGGCACCCAGAGCCCTCAGATCCATGCCTGGACTTTGGCACAGGGGAGATGAACTCGACGCAGTTCGTTTTCCCGGCCGACATTGAAATAACTTTGCAGCAAGCAACCCACTGCCTCCCTGTGCTCCATTTACCTCCCCCGAAACAGAAAGACTGTGCAAAGCACTTTTCTCCATCCAAACACATCACGGAGATGCAGTAAGCATCTTTGCTTCCTAATTGAAATCATACATCACTTACTTAAGTGATACTAAATCAGACGCAAACAGCGCTGGCAATTCAAGCATTAATAACCAGTTCCCCGCTCCAGAGACAACAGGTCCTCTGCCAGCATAAACCTCACAGCTTCCTGCAAAGCCAGCCCCAGCCCTGCTCCTTCCACACTGCTACAGACAAGTCTTGTGTCAGTTATCACCTGCATTTTCATTTCAGTGTGACGGGGAGGGTGCACTTTGCAGCAATGGCTCCCACGCTGGGGAGCAGCCAGTGCCTGTCCTTGCTCTCCCCAGCCATATTCTGCCCCACAGCTCCACCTCAGCTGGTGGTAGATGCTGGGAGAGATGCTGGGAGATGGCTGCAGCTGAGCTGTGCCACCTGTGGGGTCAAAGGCACATCTCTGCTGGCTCCACCACCTCCTCCTGTCAGCCCCAGAGCAGAGCAGACCAAGACCAGCCCAAACATCTCATAGACACCAACCCCAGCAGCCTGTTGTGCAGGGGACAGAGCAGTCCCAGCTCCCTGTCCCATGCAAACCCCAGCCCTGCAGGTCACACCACCTCTAACCCAAGTCTGACTTGCAGGAGCCATTCAAAATGCTTTTATCCGGGATGATGATCCGACCCAGAGCTCTTTGGAAGCAACAACAGGTATTTTACAATGGACTTCTAACTCCACTCGTGGTGCAAATACTCCTTGGTGAGAATGGGAAATCAGCTCTAACTCAGCTGTTAAAGTGCTGCTTTTGTGCAGCTCCTGCAACGATTCTCCCTCACTGCTGCTTTTGACAGAGCTGAATTCCTACTTGCCATAAAAACTCTCTACCTTTAACTGTGAAGAAAATATCATCTCAACCCAGAAGCAGCTTTTGCATTGCTGCATGAACTCACCTGCTTATACCCCAGTAATAAGGGGAGACCTGCACGTGGTTGTGAGTGTAGCTGGGCTAATATTCAGCAAATAATTAACTGAACAAACTTTTCTGCTTCAAAGAGGGTTAATCCCCAGCCTGGCCAGCTCAGAGCTTGGCTGACACTGCTGCCAGTGGGAATGGAAAGTTAAAATCCTTCAGCTCTCTCCTTTTCTCCCTGTTAAGATCTGCTAATGAAGATGCCTATTTTGTTACCTGTCCTAGGTGGTCAAGCCTCATGCCAATAATAATAATAGCTATATTATTAATATAGCTAATATAATCTCTGTCAATTAATGAATTTACAAGACCTTACAAGCAAGATAAGCCCACCTGACTGTCCTGTGCATATACCAGAGGAAAACCCACAGCCTAATTTTATCTCTGCTTCAGAAACAAGGTGGTTTTCCCCCTTTGATTTTCATTTCCCATTCAGCTATTAGAAGAAACCCATTCATCAAAGCTATAGGTTTTCCCTCGGAAAACCTTCAGCATCTAAAAGCTTTTGACTGAAATATAACATATTAATGGAAGCTGTGATTGCACAGCCCTCTGCTGACCTTCCATAGGCTGAAATTGCTTATTTTGCTAAATTTATTTGCCACCCATTTATCAATCTCATTGTAAGGTGGTTTTAAAGGTCATAAACCAAACAGCCGCTGAAATATGATTAAAGAATATGGAAATAAATTACAAACTCATAATGTTATCCCTTCCTGTGACTTCGTGGCAGAAGCTAGGATGAAGTATGGGAACTTGTTTAACATCTTATGTATTTGGGGATTCATCCACCTCCAGAGGCTCTGTTCATTCACAGTGCACTGCTTCGTGCTCAGAGGATTATAGGAGGCAAAATATGGGTCAGAAGCAGAATAAGAAAAAGCTTTCCCTTTCCTCAGAGGGAAAAAGTCTCTCTGGTGCCCAGAGAGCATTTATTAACAGGGGATAACATTGTGCTGAGAAGTTGCTTCATGTTGAATAAGCAGCACAGGTCCCAGACCTCCTCCAGAATAATTAATGGAGTGTTGAACTGCAGGATTAGCACCAACCTGCTGAAGGTTGTAGGAAAAAAAAAGGAGCAAAACTTTCTACTTTGTGTCTGGAGGGCAGAAATAAAGGTGAATCTTAACATGAAGTTTGAGGTACAGAGAGGAAATTTGGTTCTGGTGAAATAGTGGGGTTTGGAAAGAGTTCAGTGGAGACCTCCAGGGAGCAGGAGTTTGTGCACTGCTGAAGCTGGGGAGAAGCAGCAGAGTTAAACCATCCTGCACAAGCTGCTTGAGGAGCATCAGATGCAGCATCAGGTCTTAAACAGCACTTATCTGGGGTGATCAGATCCAAGCACAACAGTGGTCACACTCCTTTCTCCAGCTGCTGCTACCCATTGGATGGTCCTACCACCAGCTATGGAACCCGTGGGGGATTAGTGCCCAGGTCCTGCCCTGGCATGGGACAGGGTTTCTTCACACTGAGACCAAGGGAATCCTCACAAAAATCTCCCTTCTCCAAGACAGAAATACCCAGCAAATGGCTGTAAAAACAAGCTGCCTGCTGAAAGAATTAGGCATTAATTCCTACATGCCATTGAAACTATTTTGACTTTATTAGCAGAAGCTTCAGTGAAATGACTGTGCAGTCACTGGTGAATTTTAATTCTTGATGAAGCAGTAATTGCTTTGCCCAGCAGACTCTGGTGAGTGCACACACGACTGTCTGCTCCCTGCAAAAAAATCAAACACCAGCTCCAGAAACACCGTGCCACTTGTGCTCAATATCAATCCATTTCCCAGGGAACAGGGTTGGGTTTTTTTTTGGCTGTGGAACAAAATAAAATGCTTTGCTTTTTTTCAAGTGAGTTCTACAAAGCCAGACCTCCAGCTCTCTCTGGCAGGAGTGTTGCAGGTAGCAAATGATGCAGCCCGAGGTGCAAAATATGCACAGCGCATTTCCCGAGCTGTGATCACTTCTAGCTGTTGGTTTTGGTGCCTTATTTTCTTTTTTTTCCACCCCCCCCTCTAGTCGAAATTGATTAATGAATTATTAATAAATGAGAGACGTGAGTAGCAGATAGACCCTGTTTTATAAAGACCTCTTTAGAGACAACGGGATGAAGGGGGGAAAAAGAAGCGAGGTAGTAAAAAGGCAAGATGAAAGCAACCAGCAGCCTTGCAAGTGCCTTGTAAATAACAATAAACCAAACAGATGAACAGGAGGGTGAGGGACTGCTTGACACAGCCCCTACAAGGGTGCTGCACACAGGGATTGTTGGAAATACATACATATATATATACACACACACCCAATATACTGCTGCAGCCAGATATATCACCTTGCCCACAGGAGCAGGGCTATTAAAGATGTGTGCACACGTCATCCCTCACGTTGCTTTAGCTCTGGATGGACTCCAAGGCAAAGAATCCAAAGCTCAAATAGAGAAGGTGGAAGATGCCTGGGAGCAATTAAGAAAAACAACAGGGCTTGGGACGTGGTTAAAAAAAAGAAATCCAGCCTTTCTCCTCTTTTTCATCTACTCCAGTTCTGCAAGCACCAGAGCAGCTCCTGCTTCCCTTCAAGAGCCTGAGTTTTGGAGCAGCTTTCTGTGCATCCCCCCAGGGTGTTCCCTCTCCTCTGTTGATTCCCTGCTGCTCAGCCAGGAGCCAAGGGGATGCTTCAGCCTGTCCAATAGTCCAAAGCTCTGGAAAGGGTTCTTCTCTGGTAGGAATATCATCTCTTCAAAGCCTCTGCTGTTGGGAAATGGGGTTAAAATGTGTTAGCAGGTTGGAAAGTGGCAAGAAGAAAGGACACTTTCACATCAGCACGTTGGCTGGCAGCCTGGCAACACAAGAGACATGTCTTCTGGAAACCAAGGGCCTCTAGTGAAAGGACAAGGGGTAATAGGTTTAAATTAGAGAAGAGTAGATTTAGACTGGATATCAGGAAGAA
>JAOEGS010002107.1:0-10213 GCA_025447755.1 Corythornis vintsioides | reverse complement strand
GTTGAGGGTGTCCCTGCTCCCTGCAGGGGGGCTGCACTAGATGACCTTTGGAGGTCCCTTCCAGCCCTAACCATTCTCTGATTCTATGAAACCAAGCTAAGAAAATAAACTGGTCCATGCTGCGACCTGTAGCACCAACATCAACTTCCAGCCCTCTAAATCCAAACTCTACAGAGGCCATTCTGGGCTTGGGGAGCTGGAAAGGGACCAGATGTCAGGCAACTGATTGTACTGACACTGATCCAGAGGAATGTTCCAGCACATCAGACCCAAAGCTCACAAGATACTTCAGCAATTTCCCCAAGTCCAATTAGCAACTGATGTGTAATGCCTTGAGAAATCCTGTTGTTACAGAGGGTTTCCCTGTTAACACTCATATTACCTGCCAAGTTTGACACGTTGTCAGCTTCAAATGAATTGCACAAAGCCATTTTTTAAAATAAGGGTCAAGAGAATGAATAGGCAGAAACAGCATTTTACAGCTATCAGTAACAGAGACACAGCAATAAAAAAATATAAGTGAGTTAGAAAGAATACAACAGCCCTTCGGAACTATATGATCACAAAATTAGCTCTTGATTGACTCTTTGCCTTAATGCTTTCAGTGGCTGGCACAGTTGGATCACAGAGCTTCCTTTGAATATATTAACATTTATTTAAAAAAAAAAAATGATAAAATATCCATTTTGAAGTTATGAAATGCCTCTCTAATTTACTACAGTGCAATTTGCTGCTAGGGAGCCAACCACTTCTCCAGACAGACACCCTGGGAATTCATTCTGGTGTGTAATTTCTGTCATGAAAATTATTTGTTTGAGTTTTATAATAATGCTGCTGGGGGGTAGGTAGTGGAAGGTAGGCAGGAAGATCATAATGGTTGTAAGGACTTCACTGTTTCTCTACCTCATCTCTATCACTAAAATAAAAAGATTCTTTTGGTGTGAAAGTTGCATACAAGAAAGAAATCTGAGAGCAGTCATTTTAAGTAAAGCTGGGATCCCACCCAAGACACCATCAGGTCAACTATGCATCTCACCAACTAGCCCATAGCAGTCCAGAAATAATATATTCCTATATAATAATATATAATAATAACATATAATAATGTTCCTCTACCTTGTGATACCAATGCACATGAATTAAACATCACCACCATGAGCAGAGGGAGATTCCCTTCCACCCTGTGCACTTTGGGCAACTCCAACACCAGAAGGAACTCCCAATTTTAAGCTGCACCCAAAGCTCAGCCCAAGCCAGAGGCATCCAACCTCACTGCCTAACCTGGCTCTTCTCAGCCCAAAGCCTGAGCACAGGCAGGTAGCTGGTCTGCAGAGAAACAGCCCTCAAAATGTGTTTGGGGCTCAGCCAAACAAGTAATGGCTGTAGGTCAAGATCCACGTGGGATGTGTTTCTTTTGATCTGTGCAAGAGGGAGAGAAATTCCAAAGGGTCCTGGCTAAAGCTGCAGTAAAGGGTGTTTATTTGATGATGTGCCTCCTTTCAGCTGAAAAATATACCCCCATCAATTAAACATACATCTTCAGAAAACACAACTTGTCGGGACAAAAGATCTTCAACCTCACTGCTGAGATTTTTTCCAGGGACTAGAAACTGCCAAGATCTCAGTAGGAACTGAACAAATCAATTCTTGACGCTGCGATCTGGTGCTTACAGCAGAGCTGTTCACCTTGCTGGAGACCTGGCAGCAGGACAAAGTGCTCCACAGCCCCATGAAACATCTGGATGGGGAGCTCTGCTTGACAGCACCCTCCCCAAGAGGTGGTACCCAGGGCTAGGGATGGGGCAGGGTAAGGGAGTCTCTCCAAACCACACGCACCCGGGTTAATAAGCAACCTGCAACACGTCTGGCTCCCGATCGGATCTCTCCCAGTTGTCTTGTTAAATGTTCTGTGGAAGTTTGGAGGGTTGGGTTTAGTGTTTGCTGCCACTAATTGCCTCACTCCTCAGCTGCACAACAACAAACCTCCTGAAACACAGTTCTCCATTAGCGCCAGCCAGGGATTAGCTAATTAGCCAAAAACTCTGATTTTCTCCAGATAACATTACGCAGATAATTAAAATGGAAAAGGGATGTCCAAGAAGAAGATCCTTTTTCCATGCTGAGCTCCAGCTTTTGGCTTGGTTATTCCCCAGCCACACGTTTGCTTTTCCTTTGCCATGCCAGAGTCATAACAAATCATTAAAAGCAGACAGGCAGCCAATTAAGTAACAAGGTGTTATTTGGTTTTATCTTCAGGGGTAATGAAAACTTACCTTCTTCAGTTGCCTACTAACGAGTGATGAAGCTGAAACACCCATTAGCTGACAAGTGTTGCACTATCTGATACTGTTTCACTACCTTTTGGCTTCACCCAAAGGCTCCCAGTGTGCAAACTGGCTGTAAAGGGGAGGAGGAGAGGGGATAGCATCTTTTACCTGGGATAGCCCCCATACTTTGCCCAACAATAGGTCCACAGGTCAATAACTGAGAGAGAGGGGTCAGAAATAGAGAAAAAAAAATAAAAATAAAAAACACCACACCCACAAAAAAAAGAAAAAGTGTACAAAGAAGAAAATAAAAGGTGTATAAAGTTAGAAATAAAAGAAGAGCAGAGCAGCAGCAGAGGTGTTCAAACTGTCTCTGAAGATATCATGCTACCAATTCAGGAATTTTCTACAGGTGTAAGACAGTCAGTTTGCACAGCTGGAATTCCTACAGCAAGACTCAATACGGGCAGTTTGGCAGAGCCTCTGATAAAATTTTTACTGGTACCAGCAAGGCAGGAATTTCTATTAGATCCTGGCACGTAGCAAAGCCTCTCATGGAGCAGAGCTCCAGATGGGAGCTACAAACACCAGCAACCATCAGCACTGCCTGCACAAGACTTGCCCTTGGAATGACCCTGGAAGTTAAATGCTCCTTCCTGGTATTCTAGCAAGGAGCAGAATGAAGTGAGGAGATGATACAAGTGGCTGTGGCCACCTCCTCCATGCAGATCATGGCATTGGTATAAATCCTGCCCTGGAATACAGAGGGATGGTTTGGTGAGGCATGAGGGTGTCTCAAAAATGAAGAGTGAAAGCTAAAGGGTTATATTCTGACCTAATGAGGATTGCTCAGAATGAATGAGAAAATGAGTTGGACTAATCATAAGCATTGGTGAGTCCATAACTCAGAAGCTTCCTATCCAGGAGTGAGCTCTGGGACTTGGAGAGCATCTGGAATTGGCACAGGCTCTCCATGCAGCCCCCTGCCATTGCTGAGCCATGAATCCCATTTCACACACCACCCTAACTCTTTGAAAGGACCTTACAAGTAAAAAAGAAATGTTCTTTATTTTCCTTACACCAGCTCCAGCACTGAGCCATTTGCAGGATTTTGTTTCCCAGTTTCATGAGGTTCAGAAATAGCAGCTCGGGAAAGACATTAACTCAATTCAAATGGACCAAGAAATGTCTTCCCAGATAGCAGATTAATCTCTTTTTCCATCATGGAAATTACTAGCTCACATCCATAAGATATTAGCACATGTCCACAGCCAGGTCTGAGCATCAGGCTTCCCTCGAAGGAATGCAAACAGTTCTCCTGGCTCACATCAAACTCATCCTTTTTGGGTACATTTGATAATGCTGGTTCTTTATGCACAGACAGGAGGAGGGGGAAGGAAAAAATATTATCTCATTACTGACACCAGTTGCAGCTCAGGCACTAAATTCTGCCTGAAAGAACATGCATCAAAATATTCAGCACTTGATTGCAAGAGAAGAAACTATGATCAGCCTGCAGCCATGAGGCAGTGTCCTCTGACACTCAGGAGGAGAGGAGCAGAGCATGACCTTCAAGTTTTGTGACTGAGACCAAAAAATTTGCCAGCATTTAGTTATGATCTTCTTACGTTATAAGATTAGGGGTAGAGTGTGTCAATAATAATAATACTTATTCTAATAATACTTATTATTGTTATTATTTCAGCTATATACCCATAACTAATCAGCTCTATTATGTCCCAGGGCTTTTTCTTTGGCTTTCCTAATCTCATTGTCACTACACAACCTCCAGCTGGTTTGGAATCTGACTGCCATGTGCCACTTTCCCATTGCAATCTCCTTTGCTTTTTAATCTGCTTCCTTTTTTTAAGTAGATAATTTGCATTTGGTTGCCAGTGGCTATAATAAAATGTTCAAGTGAGTCATTCTCATTGTCTTGTCACAACACGAGGAAATCCCAAATGAGGTGGTTTCTACTTTGCTCAGCCTTGAGTTACAGGAGACAGTAAAAACCAACTTATCCTGGCTACATCAGAAGCTTGAGCACTTGAAACTGTTTTGTTCTGAACAGACTGTGGGTTCTAATGATTTTGCATCCATTCAGATCATGGATATTGGACATTTTTCCACTAGAACAAAACACAGGTTTCTAGACCATCCCCCTGGTGCAACTTCTTGCCCCAGAGCATCAGCAGAACTACTGACCTGTCCATACCTGAACATTGGCATCAACATCTCTTAATCCCTGGCCATGGCCAAGTGAGTAATCCTTCTCCTGATACAAAAATGGAGCAATGACTCTCCTGGTATAGGTCACTTGGCAAATTACATCTATTTTCCAGCAATTATGGGATGTAACAAATTAATTCAGTAAATCCAGCCACTTTCTACCTCCATCCCCACGCTGCAGCTCTTGAGTTGAGAGCCACCACTACAGAATTGGAACCTGCCATGGCAATTTCTTGCTACCTTTCCAGAAATCCAAATTTGGGGAGCAAACAAGGCCAGCTTGGACCAAGCCAAGAGAGGCCAGAAACTGCTGGGTCTGCACAACTCTTGGGGAGCTCCTGGCAAAAATCCTTCATGGGGAATGTTGAGACCCATGAACTGTGTCACTGAGGAGGAAGATGCTGCAATTCACTCCCTGTCCTCCTTGATGTGAATCCTCTTGGGTGCAGGAAAAGGTGCCAAACTAAAGCTGCAGAGACCATGGAACAGGTAAACCTGCCTCAACAGCCAAGTTCCTTCCCAGGATGTTTCCAGAGCAATATTCCAAACAGACTCCACAAAACCTCTGTCACATTTGAGCACAAACCCCACGATTTCACATGGGAAAGGAGGGAGGAGATGTCATTTGTACAGGAGAAAGACATTTGAAGACAACATCTGTGGGTCAACCCTGTCACCTTACAGAGCTGTTCTGAAGGAGACATGGTTTCCATCACACTGCAAGTCTCATCCAGCCTGGATTTAGTTCTGGCAACACGTTCCAGACCTTCCCAGTGTTTGGAAATCTGATAGCTTGGGGTTTTTCCCTACCCTAGAATTGAATTCCTCACTGCCCTGGGAAGCTCTGCAGCCACTTACAGCTCAAACAAATTCAAGACTGACTTGAGGACTTGCTGCTGCAAAGCCCCGTGAGGAATTGAACCATTTTAAAGTCCTCTTGAGTCAAGTATTTCTCCAACACCTGATTTTCTGGGAGTGTGGCCTTCAAAAGTCTATTGCTACATGCTAGGGAATGATTAAAGTGTTTGGCTTTCCATGGTAACACCACCCATCTACAATCATGTTTCTTAGTGAGATCCAAGCCAACTGTACTAGTAATTTCCTTTAATAATAAGTCTTCAGGAATAACTCTGCCTTTTAATCCTGGAATCTGAGGTGACATGTGATTGGCAGATATCACAGCCTTCAACTAATTAAATGGTCTTGACTGTTCAGCCCTGGGAGAGATTTTAAAAGAAATAATTATAGGTGCCAGACTCCCCAGAGCTGTTCTGCCACCACCCAAAGGTCCAGCCCAGTCTCAGGGTGACTCTGCTGAGCAGAGAGCTGCTCTCCCTCTGTACAGAGGGGCCTCACCAGCCTTCCCCCCCATCTAACTGGAGGTAAATGGAACACCACCCTCAATTGCACAAAGCAATTAAGCATGCTGTGTTAATTAGTTACAGCAATGATGTTCTTCTAGACAAGGAATGTGCTATCCCTTGTAAATGATGCTGCCACAGAAGTGTTAATTTCCTTTTGTGATTAAGCTGCCTGGGTATAAATCAGATGCTGCAGCCACCCTAAAATACAAATTGCCTGGCAAAGTGAAAGGCAGGGAGAGAGAAGGGCTGGGATATTTTGCCCAGGTTGGATGGCCCTTCAGAAGGTCACAGTGTTGAAGCAGATTAATTAATTTTTAAATGATGTGAAAACACATCCCAGCTCTGAGCTGGGCCTTCAGACAGCACCATAATAAATATATTTGCAGGAAATTCCAGAACTGCAAAGGAAAAAGCTTTGGAAGGGTCACAGAGGATGAGCTCTTCTGCAGTTTGTCAGCAGCTCAGCCCCATTGCTGTGACTGCTGCTCTTCAGGAGACAGCCTGTACTGCAGCAAAAGGAATTTGAAAGCCCACCTCCAGCAGAGATGATTTGTTATGATAAATCTCAACCAAATCAAGCATTTTGCCAACAGCAGTTGGAAGGCAGCCATGCTTTCATTGCCTGCACAGTCTGCATCCCATTGCTATCGTTCACTGAGAAGTGGATTCAGGGCTCATACCAGTTGCCTGCCTCGGATTTAGATGGTGCTACAGCCAGAGAGGACACCTGTGTGGACTGGAAAGCACAGCCCTCATTTCCCAGCCTCTCTTCCCCTCTGGAATACAGAATAAGTCAGATGTTCTAGACAGGTTTGCTGCAAAACATCTCATCTGCTCTGGGGTGTTAGGGCTCTCTAAATCCTTGGGCTGAGCTTTGTGCAGCAGGCTCCCTAGAAAGAGAAGAAAGACAGAGGAGAAAAAGAAAAACAAAACTAAAAACCCCATAAAAATTAAAATGGGCAAAAGCTGCTTTCTTAGGAAAAAAAAAAATAAAACAAAAGCTTTACAACATTTGCACAACTAAACCTGTTCACTTGGCACTGGAGCCTTGGGAAAGTGTCATCCTTTGCACAGAAGGAAATCTTGACATCTTCTAGACAAGGGATGCAGGTGGGGATGTTCTGGAGGAGACTGCTAACAGCTTGTAGGCTCCTTGCAGTGTCATTGCTGTGGTGGTGTAAGTGGATCTCAGCACATAACAGCACAGCCAAGCCCAGATGGCCATCAGAAGGCTGAGAAATCAGAAATAACCCCCAAAGGGAGCAAAGCTGCTGGGATTGGGCTGTGGTCCCAGCCCCGGGACCACCCCAGGTTATGTTCTAGGCAGGGTTAGTTAAGATCCTGCTGCTTAATGAGGGTGTGTGAAGAAGTTGCATGGACAAGGAAAGGTTTGACTTTCAATTTGGCATCAAATACATGTCACATGCTGCTAGTGAACCCCCACATCACTGACAGGGCTGCTGGGTAATTTAGCACCACAAATATCATCATTCTCTAGAGTTTTCACAAGCCTCTTTATTTGTAAAGTGTTCATCTGATAAAAGAAAAGAGAAAGCCCTAAAATACTAGAAACTCCAACTGGAGAGGAAGGGATTCAACTGGGTCTTTTTGCAACTTTCAAATGCCACATGTTCCTGCAGCTCTGAGTTTGTGGGAGCTGCACTGAGCTTGCAGGGTCTCAATCCTGCCCTGAGCTGCAGCACACCAAAGAGGAGGAGAAGAAGGATGCTCTGGGGTTGGACTGCAATTGAGACACACTTTAGCTGTGACCAAGAGTGACATTCCCCACTCTTTGGGTCACTTTGCAGCACTAAAGGCTCAAAACCCCCTTTGGGATGATAAATTCAGGCAGGTAAGGGTTCTCATTTTCCTCTACAACACCTGCATACTTCCACCTGCTGCTGGAATATCTGAATATTTACAGCAGTGACAATAACTCTGAAAACTGTTGGCTCTTGCATTTTTCTTCTGGAGTCAAAACTCTGCTAGAAGCAACAGGCTTTTGTGGATCTTCAATAGAGGAAAACATTTGAAGTCTGGCTTTTTTGCTTTTTTTTTTCTTAAGATGTTTGATGGTAATAGAGATGATTTTTAAAGTCCCTTCCAACCCCAACCATCCTATGATTACATAGATCATTTTGTAATGAGGATCTCTATCCAACCTGTGATTTCCACAACAAATGCTTGTATAAAACCCTGTAAATGTCCCACTCAAAGAGAAGAAATAGTGACATTCAAATATTCTCACCCAAAAGCAAAAAGACAGGCTTTAGCAGACCAGAAAAGAAACAAGCAGCTTATACCCCCAGAGATAAGAGAATATGTTTGGAAAAGCTTTTAAGTACCTCAAGAGCAAAAGGCTTATTTGAAAACCATCATGTCAGTCAGACATTTTGACATGAACAAGCTGGTGCCATCAACACCTCTATTGTAAATATTTCAAGATAATCTTGTCCTGAAATAGAAAAAGTGGCTACTTCATTTGAATGTCCTCAATGCTGCTGAGTTCCTCACAGCAAACTGAGGCTCAGCAGGATCAGGCTGCATAATCCTGGGGCTAAGGTAGGATACAACTAAGTTTAGGAGAGTGATGTCAGGCTGGGGAAGGTTTGCTGCTACAGCATAAACACTCTCAACCCCAGCTGCTTGGTGTTTATGCCAGAGCTACCTGCCCTGGGCACTGATGTGGCTCCACCTGCCCAAGCAGGCTGCCCTAATTTGAAGGGCAATGCAGCCAACCCCTTCTTCGAGCCAAGGGGCATTTTGCTGCTTTGCCACAAGCACCACAAAGAGGAGAGACAGGATTGTTCATTTCTAGAGAAGAAGTGGCATCTTCTTCTTCCTTTCACAGTCAGCAGCTCCCACCCATACCCCTAACAGGGCATCTCTCTCCTTGCTGAGGTGTCAGCAAAGCTGCAGCCATCAACCTTGGAGAGAGGGTTGGAATCCACACTCTCCCTGCTCTCAAACCAGGGCCAAGCTGCCCAATCACCCCCTGATTTTCTGTTTTTTTCTTTTATTTTCTCACCCATACAGAACATTTCTCCTTTGCTCCTCATCCTCAGCAGATCCTCCTGCAGAAACCACTGGTATTAAACTCAGAAACAATGCAGGGAGAAAGGGAAAGAACACTCTAAACCCAACCAAAAAAGAGACCATCTGGCAAAAAAGCAGCAAAGCCTGTTAAAAGCCCATTTTTTCCTGCCCCCATCTCCAGCACAAGCTGTCGGTGGCATTTCAATAAGAACAAGTTTCATTTACAGTGCTGCATGCAGAGCTCAGTTTGATTTAGGCTTTTCCTTCAGTACAGCCTGGTTTGTTGTGCTGGAACTGGTGGGATTGCTTACAGAGTAAATGTCTAATCCAGCTCGAGTAACAGCATCAGAGCCTGGCCCATCATCTCAAAAGCCTCAGCCCTCAATTACTCGAGCATCTGTTTGCAATTGAGTGTAGAGAGGGAATTAAACACCACTCAACACACCAAGAAACTTGACAGAAATATGGAGGCTCACTCAATCTTGCTGTGTCCAAGCCACCAAACCCTTCCTGCCACAGTCACTCACACTCTGGTCCTGCCTTCTGAGCACAGCCTGTCTCCAGTTAGTTGTCAGCAGCACACCTAATGAGTTTTCACTCATTACCATTGTTAGCATCAGGATCAGAGAAGATTTACACAGCCTTAGAATATCTCAAGTTGTAAGGGACCCATAAGGATCATTGAGTCCCTGCTCCTCACAAGGCTACACAAAACATTACCAGCTTTACACCACATCATTCCTGCATCCATCACCTCAACATGAGGAAGAACCTGTCAGGGATACAGAGCCTGGAACTGACTCCCCAATGAGACTGTGGAGTCTCCTCTGGAGATTTTCCAGCCTTGTCTGGATGTATTTCTGAGTGATCTGCTCTAGTTCTGCCCTGCTCTGGCAGGGGGGTTGGATCTGATGATCTTCAGAGGTCCCTTCAAACCCTCATCATGCTGTGATCACTGGATGGAAACCAGAGAAGCTTAAAGGAGCTACAGCACTTTTATTAAAAATATAAATGAACTAAATCCATTCAGTTCAGTCCAAAACTTCTAAGAATCCTTAGTTTAGTATTCACATTCAAATATTTGAGACAGGCACTAGAACAATGAGTCATATCCAAATTATCCCAAAGCCTCACTTGAGTATTTTTAATGAGAAAATATCTCTGCTGATGACATTCCCACTTCTGGATCCTGCTCTGTGTTCTAGGAGTGGCATATTAAAGAGAATTAAGGCAGAATTTCAAGCTTCCCTTGAAATCAAGCTAGCGAGGGAGATCAAAGATAACAAGAAAAGCTTCTACAAGTATGTTGGAGGCAAA
>JAOEGS010002105.1:0-32710 GCA_025447755.1 Corythornis vintsioides | reverse complement strand
TAAGAAAATGCACAGCATGTCTGCAATGTTCTTTTCAAAGGTTATTTTTGGGATGTTAATATTAAGTTTGCTTGTTCATTAATCAGCCAACTTCTAAAGCTTTCACTGTTTATACAGACCAAGCAATTTTCTTCCTGTGCTTCCAAACCCATAGCCTGCCCTTGTCTTTGTCCTGTTTCTATTGCTATTCACTTCCTCCTTAAAAAGCAGCCAATGTCTCTAAAGTTGCAGTAAATTCTTGGTGAGTTAACCTGGATTGAAGAGATAGAAACTCTTCCAAGAATCCCTGGCTAACTATACTGAATAACATTTTCTACTGTCTTATTTTTCATGCAATTGTGTTATTTATAGTGTGGCATGCAGACAGCCTTGCCTTCATCTCAGGTGTCTGACAAACATCATATATCACTGGACAGAAGCTT
Source organism: Corythornis vintsioides (assembly GCA_025447755.1). Classification (NCBI taxonomy): domain Eukaryota; kingdom Metazoa; phylum Chordata; class Aves; order Coraciiformes; family Alcedinidae; genus Corythornis; species Corythornis vintsioides. The sequence continues at coordinate 32,288 of JAOEGS010002105.1, read as the reverse complement.
AGAAAAATTAGGAGACACCGCATTCAAGTAATACCGTGGGGAAAAAAAAAAGTACTGCAACTAGTTTGGTCTGTTAGACCACCAGAATTAGCAAAATGATTCTTAACATTACAAAGAGATTTTGTTGTCTGTCTTCAAATGGCCAAGACTTGCTAGTGTATTGTCTCTAGAAGGAAATAATACCCCGGTATTCACTTTAGCAAAGCTCTGTATCTTCTTATATGCAAGCTGTACTAAAAAGGAATGTGGAAGTCCTGCTGGAGAGGATATAATTTATGCAGGGCATTGAACTAGGTCCTGTTTAGCTCTATGTTTTTTGAAAAGGAGAAACAGTTCACATTGTTCTTGGTGCTTTTTTTTTTTTTTTTCCTTATACTTGTAAGGAATGCATGAACTCAGGTTGTTCTGTAACTTTGTAAAGCTCAGTTATACATTCTGTCAGCAAAGTCAATTTTTCTTTTTATGGTCACTGGTGGAAGTTAATCACAAAATAATGTGATAGAATGGAAATATGCTTGCAGCTGAGAACTGTGCATCAGGAATTTGAGCTGTGATAATTTTATGAATATTTTTCATAAGGAGAAAAAAAAAAATTGCCCAGAATTGACTCAAACTCTCTACAGACAATGGGTTTCAACCTGATGGATGTCTACTTTTCATTTTGAAAGCATGAATTAAAATCCTGGGTAACTTGAAATTCTTTGAAAGCACTACTCTTGATGCCTTGATATCCACATTAGTAAAATTAAATCTCTGTGGTAAGTTAGGAAGCTAATTCTCAGCTTCTGTGAAGGGCTGTTAAATTTTCAAGTGAGAAGTGACATGAAATTGAGAAGTAAAATCTATTTTTGCAATAACATGTAAAATTATTGCTGTATCATTATTAAAACTAAGGGAAGAGCAAGTAATATGTGTTAGGAAAATCATTCTGTGCATATAGAAACACACAGCCTGGTTCCCAGGTCACTGTTAGTATTTCCACTAAAGTCTGATTTTACTGGAACTAAGATCCATTATAATAACACATTTCATTAAAAACAAGGCAATGCTGGTATTGACAAAACTGCTAAGCTAATTAAAAGGACCTCTGTCCTTCTCTATTTTCTTGTGGTTTTATACATCTAGATAGTTTCTTGCATCCAGCCAAAAATGGAGTAAAAGTAGTACTTTAAAGATTAAAAAAAGTGAGACTTTGATACACTGTAACAATAAGTGTGTCTCTGAAGAATAGTATAGTTTAGTCTGATGGATGATTTCTGTATGTAGTGGTATGCACAGTGAAATTTGTTTCATTCAGAACATGTTATCCAGAGAACTTCCCTTCAGACATCAAAACCAGTAGTTGAATTAACAAAAAACATGTTGTATCAGATGTGCCAATGTTATTGTCTAAGTGTTACAAGTAGGGCTTGTTGATGATGAGCACATTGAAAACAAATTGCCAAAGCTTGTTGGCTTGGAAATAATTTTTGTTTGGTCTGGATGTGAAAGAGCTGAATTCCTTTTTGCACTTAATAAGCTAGTTTATTCTGAGTCTAGTGAAGTTGCTTCTCATTCATATTATAAAATCAAATCCCAATGTACTGATCTGCATGTCAGCCACCATTGCTGCCCTTTTTTTAAAAAAACTTGGCATAGATATTTCCTAGAAGAGCATATGACAAAGCTCATAGGGAGTACAATGGCCCCCTACACATTGTGGATAGGGAACATTTAATCTTTGTAAGATATGTATATTAATATATAATGCACAGTCACTTTTGTGTGAAATGTACTTAGGCCAATGGGATAGGTTCCACTGATAACTGGGAACAAATTACTCTAAGGATAATTTATGAAATTGAGATACTTCTTTAAGCCTATTGAGAAGTGATAACACAAAGATTCCTTTCAGCAAAACATGCAGAGAAATGTTTAAAGTTGTTTAATGATATTGAAAGACAGAGTTTTAGTTAAGAACAGTACTTTTAGAACAGAGTTGTTCATGTCGGTATGACTCTTCATGTGCTTATTGTTAAATATATTTTAAGTTACTGTGTTAGTCTTGGTGCTTGTGCCTAATAATCTGACCTTGGTGATGGTCCCTTCTTTTTAGTGACAGCTGATTGCTCTCTTCCTTCACTACCATGGTGTTGTGGTGGAAAGCTCAATTGTGGATGACTGAGCAGCTACTCAGATATATGCACACTGTTCAAGTGCAGACCTTTATAGAATAGCTATATGCAGTTGCACTTGAGCCTCTGGCCTTAGAGGCTTCTTTTCTGGGACAGATTTTTGCAGCCAGAGATTTGACAACTGAAAACAAAACAAAACAAAAATAAACAAACAAAAAAAAAATAATTCACCAAACCCCAAAATGACCAACCAATCAACTAACCAATAAAAACCAACAAAACCCAACAAACAAAACCAAACCAAACAAACCAACCAACATAAAACAAAAAACCAGTCACCATGTACAGTATTAGTTCCAGCCCACTGACTTCAGTTCTGTGTCCATTTCAGCTTTCACAGGAAATCCAGTGTGCTGTGGTAGATCATATCCAGTCCCTGGTGAAGTCAGAGAAGAGTCGCCAGGTGATGTGTGGATCTGGCTTGCTAAGCACCATCATAACTTCCTGTCAGCATGCTATCCGCAATGAGAGCCATCCACTGCATCTGCCCCTCACTAGAGTATTTGAGAAGCTTGCATCACAGGCTATTGAACCAGATGTGCTAAGGTATCAGATTGCATGTAATGGAATGAATTTGCTTTAGCGGTGCAAATTTTGTGTAATAATTAAATACTTCATGTAGTGCTCTAATTCAGCAAGACTACTAGCCTTTTGTGTTTCAAGTCTCAGTTAATACGAGTTACATATTGATCACAGGATATGTGCTTTAATGACTTACTGAATATTGTAGGAGTCTATAGTATTCTGCTGCATCATCTGCAGGGGTTGTGAAGACATTTATGAATGGTAACTAATTAAGTAATTGCAAAACAACTAGGGGTATTTTCATCTGGTATTCATATAGAGAAGCTGTTTCTTGAAGAGTAAAAGTGACTTTCTCTCAGCTTGGATCCATGTCAGTGAAAGATGCAGAAATAAAAAGTGTTGTAGTCTTGTTTTTCAGTCTCTGTTTTTTCTACTTTGAGGACGTGCTTTCTTCTTGAATGCTAACAAATGCTATGAAGGAGAGTACCTAGTAGAAATCAGAATGTAGATAAGGTTGGATATGCAGTGAAAGATCAAAAAAATGAAACAGAGTTTCTGAAAAAAAGCCCACAAAAAACTACAACAAACCAAACAAAAAACAACAAACCAACAACAACAGAAAAACATAGACCTTTTTCTGAAAAATTAGTAGTATTCAAAAGTATTGCTGAAAAAAAAATATTTTTTTTTCTTAGTAGAAAACCTTGAAAAGGGAAGAGTAAAGCAGAATAAATATTTGTGGTTATACAAACGAAAACATCCCTTCTGTTTTATTTGGGATGTCTTTAGAATTTGGTAACCAATAAGAAATCCCGTCTGCAGAAAGCTGAACTGTATTTGTGTGGTAGCTATGACTCCAAAGTGTCTGGCTTGATTGTTTTCCCATTTTGATTTATTTCTCTTTTTTTTTTTTTTTTTTTTTTCATGTTAGACAGTTTCTTTGGTTGGGAGATTCTCCACCACTGCTTTCCAGGCCCAGCGCAAAAAAGAACAAAGTTATTTCATGTCAGGGGAGTGGTTCATCTAACACAGTTTGGAATGAAGGTAAGCACACAATGAACAACCTCCTGCTGATACATGGACTGGCTTATATTCTCTGTAAGAAGAAAGAAATTTCTGTTGGAGTAGGTTGTCCTAAGACAGTCACAGTGGAAGTGGAGTGTGCCTAGACATTTTACTGTGTTGAGTGATGCTTAACAAACTCAGAGCTGATCTAATGACCATCAGAGATCAAATTATGTATGTGCTCAAATTAAATGCTGATAAAGACTCAGACTTTGCTGGATCACACATGGAAACAATGGTTCCACAAACCAAGAGGAGTGTCTTCTGGGTTTACATCATGTTTTCCAAGTAGTTTATAGCTAGAAATATAATTAAAAAGTGAATAAAGACCACTGGTTTTTTTGCAATCCCTACAATATCCTAGTACTATGCCTTGCTGATAGAGGCCATTTGCCATTCAAATCCTTTCTGTGTTCTAACATTTTGCAGATGAAAGGCTACAGTAGCAGTATTAAGTGCTTAAACACTTCTTGTGCCTATGAGACACTTGATACAGCATGACACAAATTTGAGTCTTATTCACTTTGCAGTTATCTCAACTGCAGATCTCCCAACTGTTTGTGATCACAAAAATCAGAACTAATGGGTCAAGAACCTATTTCACTAGAGATGAGGCATGGATCTGCCTGAAGATATGTGGGGAGAAAATACAGCTACCACTTCTGCTCATCAGTTCTGCCAGAGTCACATTTTGAAATTCCTTCATTGCAATACTTTTGTGTATTGCTAAGGATTTCTGCAGGCTGCTGAGGATGTGTTATTTGAAACTCATGCAGCGCTTTTCTTAGCAATGATTAAGGGAATATGGGCAAAGCCTGTGATTGAAAAAAGTATTGCAGACACTGATCTGTTCTGGCACTATGTTGATCTCCTAGGTTCAGAAGAGGCCACAGCGAACAATAAAACTGATCCTCAGACAGTTGTGCCTGTCAGCAACTCTCCTTGGGTTTCTAAGAGATCTGCATTGGCACTCCAGACTGCAATGAGTCTCATCTCCATGACATCACCTCGAAACTTCCAACTTCACAGCACTGCTGTGGCTGCATCGTTTGTGGAGTTTGACATGTCCATGGAAGGATATGGGTATTGCTGCCATTGTTTCTCTCTTTAGCTGTTCTACAGTCTCCTCATTCTGGACACAGTAACTAATCACTTCTCTTCCATCTTACTCAGTCCTTGTGCCCTATTACTGCCTTCCTTGCAACCATGTTTGACAGCCTGTTTTGTTACTGTCTAATTGCTGATAGTCTAGGCTCTGTTTGATTCTGCAGTATTAAGTCACTGGTGATCTTCAGGGGTGATTTTATGTTTCTGATGAATGTGTGCTTGCTTGCTTTTGTAGATGTTTATATATCCCTGCCTTGGCCACTGTCATGGGACCCAGTGCAGAGCAATCTGTCCCTGGAGGAATTGGCACGGGTAAGCACTCTGACTCATCTACAGGTTTCCTGGAAGCACTGACTTTTCAGCCCTACTGAAAACATTCAGCATTTGTAAGAAATTGTAGCAAATAAGTTGTGTATTTCCATACACTTATGTCTTCTTGTGTCCCAATCCATCTCTGAGCTGTGTAACTCAGGTGCTTGTGAAAATGCAGTATCAGATGCAGCTTAATATTGTGAGGCATTAACATTAATATTAGCCACACATTTAAAGCAGACTGTTGAGAGAACAGTCTGAACAAGTAAGAACCACAAGATTTTAGGGTAATCTCACATAGAAGGAGTAGAAACTGTCACTTAACATGAAATTGATTTTTGTATAGATCAAAATCCTCTCCTGAGTGAACATGGAAACGGCTATATTTTTTGCCTCCTGAATTTTGTGAACTTTGAGAAAACTTGTTTCTGACTCAGTGCTTCCCAGCTGATGAGCTTCATGGTATGGAGATCAATCTGGTAGTCATTTGTTATCAGTCAGTTTTAGGTCATTTATACATGTACACACATCCATAAGTGCAGTCTCTATGGTATTGAAGATAGGCAGTGAAATCTAATAGAACAAATTAAACATATTCTGATGTTAGTTTTTGTTTCATTTTACTAATGAAACAGTTTGCTAATCTCTGCACAGGGAGACCAACCACCTTATTGCCTTTTCCTTTCACATATACAGGCACCAGAATGTTCCCTCCTTCAGGTGGCCTGACACTCTCCTGCTGGTTTCTGATTAGCAAGTTTGGTTTGATGCACAACAGTCACCCACTCCGTTTCTTCACAATTGTGAGGCACATGTCAAGAACAGAACAAGACTTTGTTTGCTTTTCAGTAAGCTTCTTCCCACAGGACCATTCTTTGGTTATTTCCACAGAAGAGGTGGAATTTCAGCCACTTGGTAAGTCTCTTCTTAGTCAAGCTGCAGTCCTATGCCCTCCAATTCCCTGGCATTTTTTATTAACAAACTTCCTCTTATAAATACTGACAGCACTGAAACATTTTGTCTTTTCAGTTTTCTTCTGTCAGCCTGTTGTGACTGTAATTCTTGGTCATATTTCAGTTTTTAAGTTTGCTGTAGGCATTGAGAAACTATTTTGTGGCCTGCAATATATGACAAAACTTACCAATACTTGTTAGGAAAACTTTTGAATATCAGTTATGTGATTGAATGCAGCTGTGGAAACTGGACTCAAACCAGTTGGTCCCCTCCTGTTCTATGTGGTAGTCGGCAGATTTGGAGAGTAGAACTGTGGAGTTTGAGAGTGACCTAGGTTCCTAATCAAACAGCTAGTTTCCTCTTATCTCTTTTAAAACATTTTCTATCTTTACAAATGCTTCATTTTTCCTTGTTGACATTTATCCCTTTCTTTTTACTAAGTACAGCAGATACTTCAAATATGAATGTGACTGAATGTTGCAGAAGAGGTTGGGAACAGAGTGAGGATAGCAGCATGCACAGCTGACATGTGAACGTTCCAATTCCCTTAGATGATGTTAAAAATCACAGCTTGCCTCTTTTCTTAAAAATGACAAATTAATGTGCAGAGTTTTATCATCTCACTAATTTGCTAGGAATATTTTCCTGCGTCAGCTAAATTGAGTATCCTGAGGAGTCAACTCCTTAGAGAATATGTTATTTGTCCTAGTTCAACCCAGTTTTACAACATTGAGGCATTTAGTAGGTGTGTTACATAGGAGTTGTGCAAGTCTCATATTCTGTTAATAGACCTTCTGGGAGTGTTTTCATTAAGACAATGAACAGAATAGCACCAAAACATTCTATACCCACAAAGAGTCTTGTTATGTCACATTTTATAGTTGTGTTCCAGAGATAGAGAAAGGTGAGACAGACTTTCTGTTGACCACCCCATTTTTTGCTATTGCAGATATCATGGAACCCGAGGAAGAGATACCAAATCCCTCCTTGTTTCCAGTGCAAGTCCAGTTTGGCTGTGGCAAATTGCTGATTACGGGCCAGTGGCATCATCTCACTGTGACAGTTGCTAAGGAAGCAAAGAAGAACTGCATTGTGTCAGCATATATAAATGGACAGATGATTGGCTCTACAAAGGTAAAGGCTCTTTGCATAGACTTTGTACCTGATATATGCCTTTCATTGTTTTTCATTTTCATCTCTCCATCCTCATACCTTGACTTTTCAGTATTAACCCGAGAGACTCAAAGCATGGTGATCTGCATATACAACATTTATTGTGTGTGGAGTCAGATATCCATACAAATCAGGATGTTTTTGTGATACTTTTTAGAAGTATATTATCACCTTAAACTGATGCTTTGAACTTGTTCTTCCTTCACCATTCAGATAACCAGGGCAATTTTTGGGTGATGACACTCATCTAAGAGTTAGGGTTACCCAGTTTACAGGTTAGCTCATTGTTATGATGGTGGTGAAATTCAATCGTACCTTTAGGTCAAAATTTTCCAAATCGACTAGAGATTTTGAGGATCTCTTAGTTTACACCCAAGATTTTCAGAAGTTGTCAGCTATAAAATGTACATCACCAGAAAACCATAAATTGAAGGTGATTTGGATTTAATTTACGATAAATTCATAAATTTCAACTATATGAACTGATGAATGCATGGCAAATGTTAATGTAGCTGTTGTTTCCCCTATATGCCATTTATTGTGATCATCTTGTTGTATGAGTCAATTTACAAATGGTGAATTTCTCAGGTTGCATGAGACATCATGAGGAAGCAATCCAAAGGATTCATAATCTGCAGGATAAATGACAAGAGCCCCTGGTTTATATTATCATTATTATCGTGCTTCTGGTTTTGAAGATAATCTCAAATTATTTCTGAAATTTGATTTGGGTATTTCGAATGCTCCAGGCTGGCAGGGTTGAAAATGCAGCCTGTTTTTATTGCAGCTGTGGTTGGTGTGGTATTTTTTTGCTTTTGTTTTTGAATATAATCCTTTTATTAATTGAAACTTGTAACTTTTGTCTCCTCCTTCTTGTTCCCATATTTCAAATCAATCTTAACACATGCAAAGCTCACTTGTGTGTTTTATACTTCCCTTGTAAAAGCAACCTGTTTAATTCCAAATATTCTCTTTCCCATACTTGAGAAAAGTGATTTGTCTTCAAAATGCCTTTTGGGACCTATATCCATTTCAAGAATGAAAATTTAATTTAATTTGCCTTCCTTCAGATGAGACTGAAAGTCATCAATAAAACTAGGCCTAAGCATTACAACTGATTAAAGAATCCACAGCAAATGTGTTTAACATACAGTGAAACTGCTCATAATAAATAAAACAAGCCTTTGGTAAATAAAAGATTGCCCCACTGCTGGGGTCTCTGATATGATGCAAGCATTCATCTTTATGTATGGTGAAGAAAACACTGTATAAGCAATTAGTATTGGACAAAGGCTGTTAATGATACCAAAATATATTTTGGGGTGGTGTCGATGTGGGGTGGGGAAGATGCTACTGTGTTGCATCAAGTTAATATTTGTTCACTCAAGTATGAAGTCCTTCCTCCTAATGTTGACCAGCCCTGTTTTCAGCATCACAGTAGTCAGACCAGTAAATACCATGAGTCTTTCATCCTGATAGCAAATTGTTAAAGGATGGGCTAAGCCCTGAAGTATAATACAGTTTCTACCAAAAAAAAAACCCCAACTACTTCTATTAGAGATGTCCACATTTAAATAAAATGATAGATTCATTTTAGGAGGATTCATCCTTGTTTTGATACTAAAAGTAAATGGTCCAATTTCCTAAACTATGCTGATTTCACTGAAGCTAGCTGATGAACTTGGACACTCTAAACTCTTCAAAAACTGTTAATTCTATAGATGTCTAGTACAAGGTACAATCTGTAACTTGGCTTTCTGTGTTGAAAGCCACAGCCTGAGTTATTAAATTTAGAAATAAGTATGGGGTCAAGATAGTTTTTCTTTGCCAAAGCTTGAAATTATTATGAATATGTTTTTTGAAAGTATGGATTAACTGTAGAAAATGCTTATGTCAGTGCTACTTCTGAAAAGTCTTGTTTCTAAACAGTAGTTGATGTGCAGTTCTTGATTTGTTATGTTGCACACAATCATCTTCATTGATGAAACAGGAAGTAGGGCAGTATCTTCTGGGGACAAGACCTTAGACAAGGCCCTGGTTTTGTTTGGTCCCCTCAGTCAATTCTTTGTCTGTTGCAGATGCAGTATCTCCAGCCCTTACCAGGTAGCTGTATTTCCATGGAACCCTCTTCCTTTATTGATGTCTATGGGTACATAGCTACTCCTCGAATTTGGAAACAGAAATCCTCTTTGATCTGGCGCCTTGGACCTACATACTTGTTTGAAGAAGTCATCTCTGTGGAATCCATAGAGCTGATTAATAAGCTTGGCCCACAGTATTGTAGCAATTTCCAAGCAGTACAACTTCAAGGTATGTGATAATTCTCGTATCCACCACTAGCTGTTTCTCAGGGCAATGCTTTTTATTATTCTTCTTGTAATCTGCTGTTAGTGTTTCAGCTGTGCCTAGAGCTCACTCTAAAAGGCTGGAACTCTGCATTATTGAGTGTTGTACAAGACTGTACTAAGATATGAGGATCTTGCAACATACTGTAAATCAGGAAAGAATCAAGCAGCAGAGAAAATGGAGAGTAAAGAAGGATAACATGTCCTTAAGAAGATTCAAGCTTGCCATTTCTGTCAGACAGACATTAAACCAGCACCTTCAACTGAGACATTCTGCATGTATGGTGCAATAGAAAAAGCACAGCAGAAAAAGAAGCATTATCTTTAATTGCATGTGCCTGCGGAATAGGAAAAATGCACAGGAGAGAGAAGGGTAGGGAAATAAGTTACATTCCATTTAATGAAGAGGCTTTTAAACTAAAGCATACTGTTATCTTCAATTATTAAACAGGCAGACAAAATACTTCACTTATTGACTACAGTTTGTTCCATGAGTAGTACATACACCTCTGTACTATAGCTCAGCATGAAATGGGGCAATCATCTCTCTTTTGAAAAGAGCAGAATAATCTCACCTGCTGATGTTCCAGACTAAAGCAAAATGAAAAGATGGTCTGAAAGTACTCATTCAGAATGATGTCTATCTAGACAATGAAAAAAAAAAAAAAAAAAGGACAAATAAATAATAAATAAATAACATACTTTTTTTAAAGTCTCCATGGAAAGAGGTTGTTGACAGAGAAATTGTATCAAAATGCAGTCCCAAAATATAATTTGTGATATGTTGAGTCTCTGAGGTCTGGGGTACTTTTTCTCTGCACACTGATCTTCCCAGATGGACTTTAGTATTAGTAATGGATTTAGATCATCTGACTCCAGCCTTATGAGTAAATTAAAATAAGTTTCAACACAATACCCTAAAATATTGTAGTTTAGACCTTAAAATGTATTTTACCTAGTTACAAATGGGAGTTTGAATTATTGTTGTTTCTCACCTCACCAGGATAATGTTGCTTCTTACTAATTAGCAGCCACTATGCAAAGACTCAGCTATAGGTCCACATCCTACTAGAAAGGAAATAGGTGTCATGGTCTTGGGTCATTTACTTCCAGTTATTCTTCATATGGGATATATGCTAATTTTTTTTCCTGTAAGGGTTCTGTCACCAGCATTAGTCAACAGTTTCTTAAATGAACTCTTTCCCAAACCATAAAATGGTCAAAACTAGAAGATTTTTTTTTAAAGGTACACAGTTTTTCCAGGTGTGAGTGGGAATAGAAAAGTCTTTAAATAAAAGCATGTGATAATATAATACAATTATTAAACTGCTGAACCTGGCACTTAGAAACTTTCCCATATGTTGTGAGTTGGCAGCTCTGAACTTTTGTCTCTGTCCCTTTTCTTCCACATGAATCCTTGCTTCTAGTAACCCTGAGAAACTTCCCAGTAACATGGAAGGCCTCCGAAATATTTCCTCTGCTCAGAAACTTTGTTTATATTGTGTGGATAGAGAAAGGTTTATTCTAGACTTTTCTGAGCTTCATGACATACTGGATGTAGGGTCTACAGAAAACAGTAACCAAAGGAGACAAGCCAAGAACATATCCTGCTGGTGCTTACACTGGCAAGCTACCATGGACTGTCTTGCAAAGGGTGAAGGCTTTTTTTTTTAATTATAATTAAGTCAAAATCAAATTCCTATCTAAATTTTGGATTCATCTAGTTATTTTTCATCTGCCTTTCTCCTGTGTCACATGCTGAGCATGCACAACTCCTTCAGAGGTTTATAGTCTCTCTTGTTTTAGGTGAGATCCAGTACAGTGATCAAAATCCTACGCCTCTGGTGTCAGAAGAGAAGATTTCTTTAGGAATCAATGCCATATGCTCATCCCTCACTACAGTCCAAGATATAAAGAGCTCCTACAGTGAAGTGGATAGCCGGCTGATTGCTAAAGAGGTCACAAATTTTCCTCGTTTATCTTGAACACGTTTTCTCTTGTTTCTAATTTGTTTCCTAGAGCAAAGTTTGTCACTGTGTTGGTTGTGTACCTTCAGTGATTTTTATTTTTTTTTTCCCCACTTCTCTTCCCACTTCCTTCTACTCATGGTTTTGTTCTCCTATGTAGAGAGGAATAGATTGGAGAGTGTGAACACAGTGTTAAAAGCCATCCTTGAAACAGCATAGAAGCCAAATCTTTCAGGTCTAATGATAATTTGTTTCAGTTTGTGATTTCTGAATACCTTCATGATGACATTTCATCTCCTGTTCTAGCATTTTTGCCGATGCCAATGACTGATATGTCAAAGAAATGTGTTTGTGGGATATTTTAAATATGCAAACATTTATCCTTCAACATAAAAAATGGTTTTCATAGTCTAAAAGTAATCAAATAATCTGAATAATTAAAGCATCTAGTTGTTACTTTTTCTCTCCCCAATACTACCATATTTTTTTATTACAAAGTCTTTCGTTTGTTTTAGATTGGGATTAACTCTCGGGACAGTTCAACTCCAATATTCCTAGCTAAGAATATTGCTGCACACCTCTCAGGCTCCTTGCGGACTATTGGGTCAGTTGCTGTGGGCCAATATGGTAAATGCACTGTACCTTAATGCTTCATAATTTTTAAGAGTTGGGCTTTTCTCTGCCCAATAATGGATTTAGTCCATATAACTTCCTGGTAGAGTAATGATGCAATTTCCTAGGGATCAGAGTGTTCCAGTCCATGCCAGCAGCTACTAGCCTGAACTTTATTGGAGGCCCTGCCATTCTCCTGGGTCTCATTGCTATGGCCCATGATGACCACACCATGTATGCAGCTGTCAAAGTCCTGAACTGCATCCTGAACAGTAGCCCAATGAGTGAAAAACTGATGAGGCACATTCATGGATACCAGGTAACTACTCTTCTGTTCATTAATTTTGGTTATAGTCTTTCCCTTGGAGTACCTTTATACCAAAACCTGTCAGGGGCAATGAACTAAATGTATCCTGGCTATTAGCACTTAGAGTTGGAAGTTTGTAAGTTTTATCTTTGAGAGGGGCGTATGGAATAGTGCTTTGAATCTTGTGCTTACAATCTTTGGGAAACTCTATAACAGCGTATCTGCTGATGGAAGGTGAGGACAGATGCCTCTTGGTCAGATTTATCTATTAAACTAAATAAGACAATGCAGCAGATTTGTGAGTAACCCATCCTCACTGTTACTTGATGGACCCTACAAGAGACTGCTTTCCAGGCAGGTCTGCTTCCTCTTCTTAGTTCATCCAGCCTAAGATTCCTCTTTACAGGCTTCTCAGAGCGCATCTGACAATGGCTTAGTCCTCACTGTATTAGAACCTGTGCTGATATAAATAAGTGCTGTCCATTGATAAGGTCTGTCCTAAATTAATCTTTCAAACCTAAAAGCTGTGAGGACTGAAGATCTTGGTTGTATTTAAGTACTATATATATAATATTGGATGGGTTAAGGCTGAAGTGTGAACTTTTGACATTTACTTTATGCTGCATAGGCGAAGCAGATTCTTATGAAATAGAGAAAACTCTGTAACAGAAGTTCTGAATGAGACTTTTTACATTAGGGATTCATAAATGATTTATTATAAACTGTCCATTTTCACAATTTCTGAATTGGTCAGAAATTGATCCTAATACTTATCATACTTGGATATTGTTTCCCAATCTTTTTTTTGTAGGTAAATGCCAAGCTTTAGATCGTGTATGAGCTCTTTCTTTCAGCATTGTGCTAACTAGTATTTTCTCCACATGACTAATCATCATGTTGCAATGGAGTGGGTTTTGCTCTTTGTTTGGATGCCTGGACCTTCCTTTTTTTTTTTTTTTTTTTTTTTCATGGCCATTTAATAAAAACATGTCTTATTAAGTATTTTTAAATTAATATCTATTAATCCCAACCTATGAAAAATGTAGAGTCTTTCTGAATATTTTTCACACTGTATAAGGAATTCATTGAATAATCACAAATAGACTCAGTCGAGAAACTGGCAGTGCTTCACATAAATGGCTTTCATTTGAAGAGGTCAACATAAATTTATCTTTTTTTTTTTCTTTAATAGCACCATCTGCAAGCACCTAAGAATGCATCCATGAATAATAGTATAAAAAACCTACTGTGCTTCTATTATGCTTGTATGTTGTTTATTATGTTGATTGAAATTCATAATTTGGCATGTATTTTGCTCCTGTTCAACGCCACAGGGTTGTCACACATCATTCAAAAAGTTAGCCTTTCACTTAGTGCACAACATTTTATGCCTGCAATGAAATCTTTGCATTCTTCATTATGCTTACATAATACGTATGCATGCATGATAACTACAGCCAAATAAAGTGTGCATTTGTCTTGACTTAAAAAATAGTTTTGTATGTTTCTAAGTACAAATTCATAGTCAGCAAATATAAGTCTTTTAAAAATTATTATTATTTTTTAGTTGCTGACCTATCTATTGAAGAGGAAGACACAGCTGTTAAACAACAGGATTTTACAGTTAATATTCTCCCTAGTAGGCACAGCTGAGCTTGGCTTTGAGTCTTCAGTCATCAAGAATTACAGTGCGTTCCAGTATGTTCTCTGTAACTTTGAGGTAAAACTGGTGATGTTACTTCTTAGGTTTGCTTATATTAAAGATAGCTTCATAGTATGAGGTGTGGTTTGTTCATAGCAACTCCTGGATCCAAGATTTGGAATGGGATGATGTGTGGTGATTTTCCACAATGTGTCTTACATGGGGAGGTGGTAGAATGGCAGAGGCACTATCACCTGTGCTTCTGTGCAATTCCTGCAGACCCTTAGGGCCCGCTCCTCAGGACTAGTCAGGAGCATCAACTCCTCCTCACACTGGCAGGGATTTTCCAGTGCCTGAAGCTTGTTTGTTGAAGAGTTGATTGTTTATGATATTATCTTCCCTGAAATACTTGTAACTGTTTCTCTGCCACAGGTTACTGTCATCTAAGCTCAACAGAGGTTTTAAACCTCTACTTTCCTTTGTCTTTCAGCTTTGGTTGAAAGCACCAGAAAATCTTGACCTTGCTCTTTTTTCACATCTTGTGGAGATCTTGCAGTCTTCCAGGTATACAAGCTAGTGTTTGAATCAGAAACATCTAGGATGTTACAAGATAAGCTGTAACCTGAAGCTGGAACTTTGAGGTGGTTATGAAAGGTCCAATCCTAGTTGGAATCAGTGAACTCTGGAATTGAACCATTCCTATATTGCTCTTTCAAGGTTGGAGTTAGTGATTAGATAAACCCCTGAGATAACTGTGGGACCAGACTGGGAAAAGCTGATTACCTGGTTTATATGGAACCACTGCTGTGAAATGAAAGTTTAAATGTCTGCTGGGGAAGGGAAATCTGAATTTTTGAATTGAGTATGACATAATAATAAAAATAAATCATTGAAGTTGTGTTTAAGACCAAAACACAAGGCAGGAAGACTTCTTTAAAGGTATAGTTTCTTAATCAGCTGTACTAGAATTAAATATATCTGAAAAGGCATAACATGGCAGAGGGACTGAATAGAGTAGGATGTTAGATTCCTTCTTTTTGGTACCATAAAGCTCTACGCAAAACTGTATAGTGTCCCTTGATGAGTTTTACAGGAATAGCATTTATTACCATCAACTCACTGCTTCAAAATTCAATAATGTTTACTTTGAACTTGTTGAAATGCAGCAGTTTCCTCGGTACAGGGCAGATGGGAAGGGTAGAGAACACCAAAGAAGTCTTCAGATCTCCATAGCTGACACATATTCAATTTGTCTGACAGTCTTTGAAATGTAGCCAAGGCAACATTAGAAGACAAAGGTGCAAAGTATTAATGCAACTTGAGAATCCTTTCAGCTAAAACTCAGCAAATTTGGTTCTTTCCAGTAAAAGCTTATAATAATCCCTGGTTTTTTTTGCAGAGATGGACGTCAGAATGCTGCAGTTGCCTACCAGGTACAAATGGTGCCCAAGCTCATTTTCCTATTTAATGATCCTGAAATCAGTAACTCCAGGATCACTGTGGCCTGCAAAATCCTCTCCCATCTGTTGCAAGGATACTTTAATACAAGGGATATTCTCAGGTAACTTCCAAGTCATAGCCTTTTTCCTGTTTGAAGATGAGCTATACTGCTGAGACTATTGGAGAGAGCTCTATAGTAGAACTTCCCTCACCTCATCTTTAGTAGGACTCCCCAGATCTTTGATAACTGCAGGATCTCCAGTGATGGAAAACTCTTTCATGCCTTCAAAACAGTTCAGTCCATCCTTATATTTGTATGAAGACAGATTGGGTGGTGACCCCTAAAATGATGTCACAAACAGATCTGCTAGTATGACTGAAAATATTTAAAGTCTGTACTTAATATTTGTTTTCATTAAAACCTGCTCATGAAGTATTGCAATTGCTGTAGTATTGTAACTTGGGCACAGCCAGCTATGTACCTAATCCTGCTGGTTTGTTATATTCCAGAAATTATCCTTTTTGTTCTTGAATTTCAATCAGTTAATATATGGTGGTCAGGATTTCATGAAACAAATAATTTAAAGTTTTGTTTGTTTTCCAAAGAATGTAATAGGCACTGCTCCATTTTGTATTCCCAGCCTAGCTGCATCAACCTGTAGCCTATGAACTGAGGAAGACCCACAAAGTGCTGTCTACAGATACCTAACTCCAGGCAAATGCACTGCACAGATGACAGTACTGTTTTAAAGCACTTTATTCAACTAAAACATTTAGACAGAGTTGCATGTCAAACCTATGGTCTTTGCAGTCAGCCTTTAGGTTTCCTGGAATATGAGCACCTCAAGTAGTTACTGTGGAGTAAGCTAAGATGTTAATTTATTGCTTGCTAAGCTGTTTTGTAGAATTACATATATGTATGTTCCTAATCTGGGCTTTATGAGTTAGCTTCTTCCTTTTTTCAAACAGGTGTGAATAGAGGAATATCTTGTGTGAATAACAAATTATGATATTTTAAGAAAAATGCTTATTCTGTGGTGATTTGATTGCTTGTCAGGCCCAGGATTGCTAACTGAGTGGATATAGTCCCTATCCTTCCAGCTCCAGGGTAGCAGAAACTATAGCAGACTCTCAGTAGTATTGAAGGGTGCTAGGGTTTCTACTTGTCCCAGACTTTTGACACATATAATGGACATTGCTGTGTGGAGTATTCTCACAGAACAAATGGTATTCTTGTAGTTAAGAAATGCCCTTCTTGTGGACAGGAGGAGGACATGCACTTCCATTAAATGTATATGTTACATCTATCCTTAGAACCAGGTAATGTGTTGAAACAAACTACACATGAAAAAAAGATTGCCAGTCCTCCTCCCTGAGTTTTCTCTGTTGAGGTTTCCCTGCTTTCCTCTTTGTGCTTGGAAACCAATGGTGATAACAGTGATATCCTGTCATTACCCAATTGATGAGCTACCCTGAGCAGCATGGAGGGTCACTTAAAATGTGAAAATTCCCTTTGAGTAAATTAAGGTGAATCAACACCAAAGAGTTCATCAATTTGTTAATTTTATTGGACAAAAAGAATTGCTATATGTAGTTTGGAAAGCTTTGGTCTCTAATGCCTTAAATTCCATACAAGTAAAAGAAAGAAAAGGGGAAAGGAGAAGAAGAGAGGGAGGTATAACCACCCTTGGTTCCACCAATGTTTTGTGGGACTAGTCCAGATCTTCAGTTCTGAAGCAATTAGAACAATTTCCAAAGGTTGTCATTGTTAATTAGTGTTGTGATTTGCATGTAATCTCAAAATCATTAAATGTATATCTGTCTTTCTGGTTCCCTCTTTCTCTGCAAGGATTGGATTGTTCCTTGTTTACACTTTGAAACCTTCTTCTGTGGATGAAAATCAGATTTGCCTGGATGGTATGGCTGAGATGCCAAATGAAGGTGAGGAGCTACCTTTGGTCTATGTATTCTGATGGACAGCTGAAGCACTTCTGTTCTTCCCCAGGGCATGAAAAACCCTAAATAGTGCTTCTGCCTCCAGGGGCAGGAAGAGCCATAATTCAAATGACCTCATCTGGAAAGGCTGCATTGAGGTGACCTGAAATTGTTGGGAAGATTTATATTGATGCACAGGCCTGGTGTGAAAAATTGTGGTGACAGTCACTGTGTATCTATCCAGAAAGGCGTCTGACCTACTACAAGATCCAGTTCCTGCTGAGAGAGTTCCCCTTTGTTCTGTCTCAGCTAATGAACCAGCAGTATTTTGAATGCATTGTCCAGAGCCTACATAATGTTGGATTTCACAGATATGCACAGAGATGAAGGCTATTAAATTGAAATCGCCCAAGAACTAATATACTGGGCTATTACGAGGAATAAAGTTGCAGTTAGAAACTTTCACAGAAAATCCATGATGTTATGCTCACTGTTACAGCAAATAACAACGTGGAACTCTGGACCTTTTAAAGTGTTTGTATGTTTATGTCAACTTTGTGTGTGATAAATTTCAGTCAGCTGGCTCTTTCATTGTGATTTTTTTTTAGTTAGTATGATATTAGTTATTTCATCTCTTAACACTATATTATATTGAGATACTCATAATTTTATTTTTTTTATATATAGACATCACAGCTAGGCAATACAAGTTGGATTGCCTGTTTACATTTCCCTCTCTAGTTAACCTGAGATTGCTTTCTGTGGATTATTTTTCAACATGTAGTCTGGCTGAGTTTTAAGTAACTCTGAAGAGAGGACTTTAATGGTGTAAGCATTGATCATTTCTGATGTTAGTGGGAATTCTTTAAATCTAAGCTCTGCATCTTTTTGCTTTAAAAAAGACATATATAAGTGCTTTCACTGGGCTAATCTGGTGTAAACAAGGTTGTTCATCAAAGCAATAGAACATGTGTTTTGTCTCTTCATTACTCTTTCTTACTTTCTGATATTTATAGCCTTAAGCCAAACATCTGGAAAGACAATCTGGCTTCGAAACCAGTTATTGAAGATGTTGTTAGATGTAATGCAGTCAGACAAACTTCATCTGTCCTCTAAGTAAGTAGAAACTATTTAGGTGTACATAGGTGTCTGTCTTCTAGATTTCCTCTGTGCTGGTGCTTGACACACTGATGATATTTGAGTCTCAATATAATGGTAAGGAAGAGCAAACTGGATTCGGAGTTATTTTTTGTCAGTGATTTGTCTGGCATTCACACAGATATGTGATCTTATCTGATAGCCATTTTGAAAAAAGTTTAATGTTTTCAGGAGATGTCTGAAAGGACTCGGTTTTCTGCAGTTTATTCTATATTGCAAGGGTTGAAGAAAACCCGTCTGTCTTTGAAAGTCAGTTCAATCTAGGTGGTACTTGTACCTCTTTATCACAACCATGAACATGCAGTGACTACAGTCCTACCTTGTATAACTGAAAGTCAGAGTTCATAGTGTTAGGTGCTGTAACTGTGCACTTTCACTAGTTAACATATCTTTGACTTCAAAATTTAAACCAGAATTTTTAATTACATAGGTAGAAAGACCTAGTCTGAAAGACCTGTAATGTAGTTTACCTCACTTAATTGATACACAGTCTCAGAAGGAGCTTCATGCTAATGAGCTTGCTTTTTTTTTTTTTTTTTTTTTAGACAGTAATATAAGGTTGCATTTAATGGGAATTAAGTGGCTTGAACTATGTGGATGTGTCTGTTGTTAAATCTTTGTAATTCTGTATTGTGGTATGCCCTTAATCAGATTTTTTTCCTAGAGGAACTTGAGCTTCTGAATCACTTACAGATAATTTTAAATAAAAGCTCCTTTCTGTCTTCCACCATACCTCTTTTCATGTGTTTTCATTTCGCTGTTTGTCCTAGGGAACAAGAAGAGACATTTTTGGCACTTGGGCCAGACTGGTTTCTGCTCTTCACACAGAGCTACCTGCACTCTAGCACAGTTGTACTAGGAATCAAGCTACTTCTGTGCTTCCTCCACAACCGTTTGCTGCTGAACAAATTCAAGGAAGGGATGGTGGCAGGACGCTGGCTGGAAAACAGCTCTATGGGGTTGAATATTCTAATGGGTATGTGTCGATTTAATGATTCCAGCTTAGTGATAGGAGATCACTGAAGTAGGCGATAGAAGGCTTCCCACTGATTGCAGTAGACCAATAACTAATATTTTTTTTTCTAGAACAAGCTTGTCTTAGTACTTTAGATTTTCTGTGCTGAAGAGTAGAGAGCATTGCTTCTTCCTTGCACAATAGTTGTCATTTCTGATCAATAGTTGCAGGGTGATGGTCCCTTTTGTATTGTATGTAGTCAGGCTAGTTGATAAGCCTGTGAGATGTTCTGGTGTCAGTTTAGACCCTGAAATCTTCTGTTTCTTTAAGATTTATTCATCTTGCTTTTTGATAACTAAGCCTGTGGTTCTGAGAAAGGAAAGATAAAGGAAGAAAGAGTTCAGGGAATCTCTACATACAAAAGTGATATTGGGAAAAATTGTTAATCTGAGGAAACTTTGTAAACTGTTGATGTTGCAGTCTAGGGTAGTACTGAGTAGCCAGGGGCACAGACAAATGAGCATAAAGTTCAGTCAGTAATCCTTCCTCTGACATGGTATTAATCTTTAGACAATTCCTCAGAATATTTTCCTTCTTTTTTGATCCTTTAAAGATAATTTAAAGACTCATCCTCCGGTGCCTGACAATGGATCCTTCTTAATTTTTGGATTTTCTGTGTTGCAAAGATGTCTGACTGAGCATGTTCACATCCCTGAGATCTATTTGCTTGTGGCAGAACTCTTTCTGGCAATCCCACAGTCTGAACCACCTGAAGCAGCGAAGGTATGAAATAAAACAGTGGAAAAGTGTGAAGCTCTTATTGCTTTATTACTTGGGCATTTTATGGCCTTTCCTTTGAGAGGATTCTCAGGCAAGTTAACCCTACTTGTTGTGTGTGATAGCTAATTTTTTTAATTCCTACTTTAAAACCTAAGCAAGTTAACTTTGATTTAAGGAAATTCGTGTTTGGAACTAACTTTTAACAGGACACATTTAATAGGAGAGGGAGGGTCTGCTGGAGTTAAAGAAATTTTTTTTCTGATGTAGACACATCAGGCATTGTTCATAATGTATCATATGGAATCTCCTCTTTTTGAAATATCTCTCCTGTTTAGAAAGATCTTGAGTCGATGTTGCAGTGGATCTTGCAGCACCACCTTACAGAGAATGTCATCAAAACAGGGTTATGTGCAGAGGCAGCTGTTTTACTACTCGAAATGGTTAGAGTCACTGTGGACAAGGTAAGCACTTTGTTGCAAAGCCAGTGTAGTGTGAGTGGAAAAATAAACTGCCCAGGAGTGTCAGACATCAGTGGCAGTCTTTGCCAGTAATTCTTGGATTCCTCGGCCCCCATAAGGGCAAAGTGAGCAGGGGCTTCAAAGCATCAACACGGCTATTGGCCTGGTTGAGTTACACAGCAGATGATGTGGGGAGCTCATGTTAAAGAACTTCTGAACACAGAGAGGGATCTTGCCCACAGAATTACCTGTTTTATTAATTTGTAATTATAAGGATATGCCACCTTTCTGATTGTGGGTATCTTCAGTCTACAAGCTGGGAGTTGGCTTCTTATGCCTTGCCTGACTTCTCTCTCGCCATGTAATGTTTGCTTGGGAGTATCTTAAGAGAAGCAAACATGAGTTTATGAGCAAGAAGAATGCTGCCTTGACTAGATGCACATTTGTCTGTGTTCAGCCTATTGCAGATGCAGAAACCTCCTGGGAGATTGCCTATCCAGCTGATGTTATGCAGTTTCTGTGCTTGATCTATCACAGTTATACTCAGGACCCTATGTGGCACTGTCCTGACTTCTTGAAAACTTTGGCTATGATTGCTTTCCATTCTGGACCACCCAAGGTATGTGCATCTGAGCCAACAGAAGCCTTTCAGATCAGAGATGGGTTGCTAGGAGGAAAAATAAATTTAAAGATTGTGTTAAAATGCATTGTTTTCTGTTTCCACAGGGAAGCTGTGGGGGCCTTTTGACTCCTGATGGTCCAGCCATTGCTGAAGGGAAAGGCTGTGTTGATCCCTTCTCTCTCCCTCTCCTACTACACCCTGCCAAGAAACAAGTGTGGGATTTTGTTCATGTCCTCCTGATGGACAGTCTTCTCAACATTCCAGCAAACAAACAAGGGCATCCGCTCGAGCTGCTTCTTGAGGTCTCTCTTTGTAGTCATCAGGCTTGTTGCTTTACCTTGCACTAGGGTTTGGAAGGAGAGGAGTTATCCTGTTAGTGTCCTAGTGAAAAGAATCCTAACTGTGCTGAAGAGGTGTATTCAGTCAGCATTTTCAACAGTCTAGGGTAAGGCTGGGATCACAGCTCTTAGAGAGTATGCATCCTGGGAGGTCTGGATATTTACATACTGGAATGGAATTCCTACTTTTTCAACAAAGAAGAAAGGCCTTTTCTGCCTGCTCTGCATTTATGTGAACTAAGGCTTCCCCTAGGCAACAACAAAGGCATTTTTGGACAACATTTAATATTGAAGTAAGGAATGAAAAAATTTCCCTTTTCCTTGATAATACTTAGTTGACATTAGAGCAGTCCTTGAGTTTAAGAGCAGAAGATTTCCTGTGAGCATTCCTGTGAGATTTTTTTTTCAGTGCTCAATAAATCCACAAAAGAACTGTCTCCACTTTTATTACAGATTAATACAAACAGTAGCAGCTGAGTCTGGATTATTAATTTCAACCACTCAAAGCACTGGATAACAACACAGTAGTCTGAAGATAGCGAACATGGAAAATTTAGACTTCAGCTCCAAAGTGTCAATAGTACAGGTGCCCCAGTTGTATATTGTGATGCAGACTTAGTTTAGTAATACAAATAGCAATGAACATAAGCTTAGACTGCAACTATCATGAGTTAAATCATCCTGCGGAGCAACAGTGCCCTAAAGGTTTATATTATAATATCCCAAGGCTTGATAGAGTTTAAAATAGAGGAAAGCTCTTCTGACTATTTGAGTCCTGGGCCTGCTAAATAGAGATTAAATTCCCTGAAAGATATTTTGAGAACCACCTGAGAACCTAGGTCTGTCCCTGTGCAAAACCTTGTTTATGTTTTGTGTGCAGAGTGCAACTGTGCTATCAGGTAGAGAGTATAGACCTATGTAAGATTTCCCGTGTTCCCATGTGTAAGGTATGAGGTTCTTCGCAGTAACTGTCCACACATCTACTCTTGCTGAATTCTGTATGAGAGATGCCTTGTTGTCTTTGCACAGAGGAGTACACGAGATCTCTGCATTTGTAGATTAGATGTCACAGATAACTTATCGGATTGCAGCAGCTGTTTTGTATGCCTACACCAAGGGTAAAGTGTGCAAGTGAGGTAGAGTAGTTGTTCCTTTTGTGCTGTTTTTGTCCTCCTCCCGCTAACATATTGCCTAGGTATTTCAAATAATCGTTGGGTATTTCAAATTACCTCAGATAGTACTGAGTGTCTCTTGAAATTTCTTCTTGTTTCTCTGAGTATAACTTGTAATGAATCTGAATCTTTGATGGGCATAGTCTGCAAAGATCCAGTGAAATCAAAGGTCTTTAAATATAAAGATTGAAAGCTAATGAGTCTGATTTCCTGACTGTTTTCCTGCTGTACTAATGTGTAAATGATCACTATATAGACTTCTTCAGAGGATGCCACCATTGAGCAGAAGAAATATTTTCAGACAAAAGTTTTGCTCTCTGCTATGGATGTCTTCCATGTTAAAAGCCAAGGCGAGGAAAAAACAAGACCAAGAGGTGAGTGTTAAGAATCAGGTTGTTGTCTAGTTGATATTTAGCATGTAGCTGTAATTGCTGGAAAAGTTTGGAAATGGTAGCTAGAAGGACAGTCCAGCTCAGCAGGGTGTACTCTCTATCTACTCCTGGAAATTTGCAGGACAATGTGCATAAATTACTGTAGTTTTACATTATTTTTTTTTTTATTTTTTTTTTTTTTTTAAATCTCTTCACTTTTTTTTCTCTCTTTTTGAGAACAGATTCTGGACACTAAAGAAGTAGGACTTTGAAACCTAGTTTTATCCTTGAGTGCTTCTGGAGCAACTCCGATAACTTGGTTCTTCCTGCTTTCTTTTCTGAACCATTATCTGGACCTGATTTCTTCATGACACTATTTTAGTGAAATGGGTTCTGTTCTTAGGATGGAGCTGTTATTTTCAGTTTAACTATTTCTGCTAGATCTACAACTTTTCTTAGTTATTTTTCTGGGACATTACAGTATAAGAGTGTTCCTTCTAATCTTTGGTAGCCTTACATCTTGATAATTATTTTTGCATTTCAGCTTGGTTTGGAGTAATTAATCCTATTGTATCCTCTCCAGGGAGCAGTGATCCTCCTGGCACTTCAGAATCAACTGCACCTGTATCCATGATGAATGTTGTTTATTTTGCCCAGAAGCTTGTTGAGAAGCTGAACAGTCAAATATTTGCTGCTGACCCCAGACAAATCCTGATCTTCATTGCCAAGCAGATTGTGGGGGTGAGTCATGGGAAATTTTTTTCCAACTGTAATCAACAAGTTGTAATATGCTGTTTCACATTGAGGTCATACCACCGAAGTTCTCAATAAGATGTCTGTAATCCATTTGGTAACTGTGATTATTCCTGTTTTCTTGCATGAGCACATAACGGTTCTGAATGACAACCAGAGGTAGAAAGTGTAAAGAAGTGATAGTTATCTCTTTTGTGCCACTGTCTGTTTGCTAAGTACATGCTACTGAACAGGAATAAATTGACACAATTCCAGGGACTTAAGCAGAAATACAGAACAAATGAATTTGTATCTAAAAGGTAGTTCAGGGGAATTTTCATGGAAAAAAGTTTGCAATAGCTGAAATGAAGTGATAGGAGTGGATCCTTGGGGAGAAAGTTCTTTGAGCAAGCCAAGTACTCTGCTGCTTTTTGTTTTCACAGGTCTTAGAAAGCTGTGTTTCTCAAAAGGATGTTTTCCTTGGTACCTTGTACAGCTGTCTAAACAGAGCCATCCTGTACTGCCTATCAAGACCACAACAATTGATGCCTGAACAGTTTAACGTCCTGAACACACTCAATGTCCTGCAGGAGCATTGGGATATTATTTTTGCAACTTACAACTCAAATAATACTTTTGTTGTCTGCCTCATGTACTGCCTTTGCCAACTGAATTTGGGCAGGTACGAATGTTCATCTCAGTATAACATTTGTTTACATCTCTGTGATGTTATTGATGGGTACAGGAGGTGGTAGGTTTCACAAAACAAGCAATATCAATTTTGGGTGATCACTAGAAGCTGACATGGAGCTGGATTTAGCTAGACTATGGATGTTGAATGCAGTATATCCACAAAAAGGGCCAGAAGAAGGATCCTGAAAACTACAGGCCTGTCATTCTGACCTTGGTGCCTGGCAAGGTTATGAAGCAGATCATCCTGGGTGCCATCAATTGGCATATAAAAGGCAACCAGGGGCTCAGGC
This sequence comes from Corythornis vintsioides, assembly GCA_025447755.1. Lineage (NCBI taxonomy): Eukaryota > Metazoa > Chordata > Aves > Coraciiformes > Alcedinidae > Corythornis > Corythornis vintsioides. The sequence goes on along the minus strand of JAOEGS010002105.1, from coordinate 7,161 downwards.
CCAGCCAACATGGGTTTAGGAAAGGAAGGTCCTGATTGGCCAATCACATCTCTTTCTATGAGTGGGTGACCTGCCAGGTGGATGAGGGGAGGGCTGTGGATATGGTCTATCTGGAATTCAGCAAAGACTTTGAAACAGTCTCCCACAGCATCCTCCTGGAGAAGCTGGCAGCCCATGACTTGGACAAGTGAACCTTCACTGGGTAAAAAACTGTCTGGATGACTGGGCACAGAGAGTGGTTGTGAATGGTGCCATGTTCAGCTGGTGTCCAGTGACCAGTGGTGTCCCCCAGGGTTCAGTACAGGGCCCAGTCCTATTCAATATTTTAATGATGACCTGGGGGGATTGAGTCTATCCTAAGTAAGTTTGTGGATGACGCTAAATTTGCGGGGGAATGTCAATCTGCTTGAGGGTAGGGAGATGCTGCAGAAGGACCTGGAAAGGCTGGGTCAATGAGCTGAAGCCAGTGGTATGAGGTTCAACAAGACCAAGTTCAGTGTCCTGCACTTTGGCCACAATAACCCGCTGCAGCACTACAGACTGGGGGATGAGTGGTTGGAGAGCGGACAGAGAGAGAGGAACTTGGGAGTACTGGTTGATATCCACTGAAGATGAGTCAGCAGGGTACCCAGGCATCACAGAAGGCCAATGGGATCTTGGCTTGCATCAGAAATAGCATGGGCAGCAGGTCTGGGGATGTAATTTTCCCTCTGCACTTGGCAGAACACCCCTCACTATCAGTACAGGCTGGGAGACAGGTGCTGGAAAACAGCTCTGCAGAAAAGGACTTGGGGGTGTTGGTGGATGAGAAGCTGGACATGAGCCAACAGTGTGTGTTTGAAGCCAAGAAGGCCAGTTGTATCCTGGGCTACATCAAGAGAAGTGTGGCCAGGAGATCGAGAGAAGTGATTCTGCCCCTCTGCTCTGGTGAGACCTCACCTGGAGTATTGCATCCAGTTCTGGAGCCCTCAACATAGGAAAGACATGGACCTGAAGGAGCGGGTCCAGAGGAGGGCCACAAAGATTATCAAAGGGCTGAAACACCTCTCCTATGAGGACAGGCTGAAGGAGATGGGGTTGTTCAGCCTAGAGAAGAGAAGGCTCCATGAAGACCTACTAGTGACCTTCCAGTACCTGAAGGGGGCTACAGGAAGGCTGGAAAGGGGCTGTTTACAAGGGCCTCTAGTGAAAGGACAAGGGGTAATGGGTTTAAATTAGAGAAAAGTAGATTTAGACTATAGATCAAGGAAGTTCTTTACCTTGAGGTAAAACAGTAAAATGGTGGAATAGGCTCCCCAGGGAGGTGGTTGGGGCACCATCTCTGGAGAAATTCAAGGTGAGGTTGGCCAAGGCTCTGAGCAGCCTGGTCTAGTTAAGGGTATCCCTGCTCACTCAGAGGAGCTGGACTAGATGACCTTTGGAGATCCCTTCCAGCCCTAGCCATTGTATGATTCTATGATCTTGAATTTCCAACCTTAACAGTTCTATGATTCTATAATGACATGTGCAACAGTATAATAGGATCTTGATGACTGCTCCTTGATTTTGAAAAACAGACTGGCACTGGTTTAGTTCCCACTTCCTGTAGATCCTGTAGTATCATGTGATTGCTCTAGGCCCTTGAGCCTGAGAGTGTTGATTTGCTAAGTGAATCAAGTAGGAGTGGATATGTAGCAATACCTTTAGCTTTTTCACTACCCTCAGTTTGTTCTAAGTCTTCTTTCCTCATCTGCCCTCCTTTTAATTTTTTTATTTTATTTTATTTTTTTTACAGCTATCCAGAAGGTTTTGGGGTAGATACAAAACCAAAGCTGGCTTCATATCACCAGATTTTCCTTGCATCCAGTGAAGAGGAACAGGACAGCCTGCCTACTCCAGAGGATGGTAATTTATGGCACATGTTGCCATTGGCTTGCAGAGCAGAAAATTACCTGGCCTAAAGAGTTATCAGAGTTGCTTGTGCAAGTGCTACTTAATTGTCTTTTTTGGTGTGTGAGCACTGCATGCAGAGAGTAGGGAAAAGAAAGTTCTGCTAAGTATAAGTTTTGTTTGCATCATATCTCTTTATTCAAAATTCACACCCCACATCCTCAGGAGTAATGGAGATCTCTTTGGAGATCTCTTTTCCATGTCGTGTCCCATATCAGTGCTCAGATATATAATAATAGTTTTGTTTTTTGTTTTTTGTTTGGTTTTTTTTATCCTACAAAGAGCTTGTGTCTGTCTCTTGTACACAGAAAGAAATATTTTTCTCTTTTAAGAGAAGCACTGGATTCAGTATGGGGACTGTCAAATGAACTCTAGAGTGACACCCTTTTATTGTTTTGTTTGGGTTTTCTTTATCTATATAGATGCAACCAATATATATATATGATGCAACCAAATAAGTTTGATTTGCAGGGAAGTACAGCAAAACATCTCCTTGTACAGTGTGCTGTTGTGTTGTCAAATTGTTTCATGACTTGGTTGCCTTCCCTACATCACCTGTAAAGGTGTTTGGCAACATAACGAAATGTCCTTTGTGTTCTTTAGCATTCTATGTATGATAAGATGATCATCAAAATTCTGATTATTTTCCAGACAGAAACCAGTTAGAATAATGTCACTTTTACTTGTTTCTTTTAGAGAATTGTAATATAGCGAAAGAAATGTCCTACTGTTTTCTATATTGGACTGGTCTGGCTTTGTACCTACGGAGCCAGTAGACAAAATGGAGCAACTCTACTGATTCCACCACTTACTCTGGGCCAGTGCTGTTCCAAAGTAGTTGATTTTGCTTTATCTCTTGCTTGCCTTGTTACAGAGAAAATTATTCTTCATTTGGAGTTTCTTTTGTTTCCTAGTTCATCAGGAGATCCTGAGAACAGTTGAAATCATCTGGAAGCAGCTCATTTCTCAGAGGCGGCAGGCTCTGGAGGATGCTTACAAGATGGATCTTTCTGTAAAAGGAAATGACAAAGAAAGGAACATGAAGATAACAGAGATAACTCCTTTATGGGAAGAAATTATGACAAAAGCTTGGCAGCAGTTGATAGGTCTCTATGTTATGGAACACTTACTGTAGTAAGCGAAGCCCTTGCAGTAAATGTAGAGCTTCATGGAAAGCAGCTGATTCCTTGGTTATACCCATTCTCTGCACATCACCTGCTAGATAAAGCAGATTCTTAGTTTCTGTCATCCAGGACTGTGATTGCTTTCTGTGTCATGCCCCAGCCCTTCTGTAATCACATGGTAATGCTGTAGGACTCATGCTGTACTGCCAGAGGAAGAAATCTCCTCAGATGGGAGATTCCCATGGGAGTATCCTAGGGGAAAATTTAAATGGGAGGATATTTGCATAAAGAAGGGCATCTCAATGGGTATAGTGCTGTGGGCATTCAAGACTTCTGTCTTTATAATGAAACTGATCTATGGTAGATCTCTGAGGCTTTTAAATAAAGACTTGAGAAGTACATGTTAATTCAATGCTTCTCATAAATAGAAGGACGATCTGACTGAGGGAGGCACTAACATGTTATTGTGACTTATGTAACAGAAATACAAACCCTCTAGCTTCCTACAGGCTCAATTTGAAGTCTTAGAGGTTTGTTTGGCATTTTTTTTTTGTCTGTTCTGGTCCACAGCATCTGAAAGGAAGCTTCTCCAGAATAAAGCAGGGCCAGGCCTGTCACAGAGCAAGCACAATTCCTGGAGTGAAAGCCTGTCTTCAGCTATTAAGTTGATGCCTGGCCGAAATACAAAGGAAATGACGTGCAAATCCGAGGTAACTTCTGCCCTTTGTCTTTTCTGGCTCTATCACAAGTCTGATTTTGATATGGCTCTGAGAGTTTGTCTGGACTTGGGAGGCTTCTGAGTGTGTCTGTTGACATGTTGTTCCATTGCAAACTAGACACCTACTGCAGTTAAGGTTCCTTTCCAGACTGCTAGAATTAATCACTAAAGAATAGTCATTGATCTGAAAAACTTTGGTGGGCAGCCTTAACATAGAATGTATTAATGTATACTTTTTGCATGGGGCCTCATTATTGCACTTGAAAGGAAAAAACCTACATAACCCATGTATGTTTGTGGTAACAAAGCTTTGCTTGTGTCAGAGCAAGGTGAGGAGGCAGTGTTTTTGTTGCTGCTTTTGACTTACATTGCATATGTGAACTTTGTCCTTCAGACAGCAAATTAGAAGAAACAATCAGGTATTACCATAGTACTGTTTGTTGAGGGTTTTTTTTTAAATTTTTCTACACAATATGAAGTATTAAAGGTCCAAATTTCAGCCTCAAGTTTAGCCTTGAGAGGTAAGGACATAAATGCTTATACAAATCAGGGGTAGGTCTGGAGGGTATATAGCATTACTACTGTCAGCAAAGCAGCTGGACCATCTTTTCCATGTGTAAGCTCTTCCTTTGCTGTTAGTGCCATTTCCAAGTTTTTGCTGGATGTTTGTTGAAAATGCAAATAAACAGCATGTTAGATGTTACTTGTTGTAATGTGTTTAAGCTAGAGGAAGCAGGTATAGGGTAGAACAGCAGCACATTGGCAGAATATTGTGAGCTTTGGACTGAGCTTCAGTTATTGTAGTGCTGAACATATTAAGGTCTTTTTTCTCCCAATGACTAGACAGTGACTCTTACAATATCAGAACAAGGAATCTTGACCCTCTAGCTCAAGCTGTAGAAGATTGTATCTTTATACCACATGATGACTGGTTCACTTCCAGGTGTGTTGATCAGGAAGACTCTGATGATATCCAAGTTATGTGTCTGAAGGTACCTTATTGAGCTGCAAGTTTTTCCTCCAGATGCCACAGCATCCTTCTCATTCTTTAAAGTCACTTTGCTGCTTACAGAATGAGCAAGTTCTTCCCAGGTACATATGTAGACTGTGATGTCACACTACTAGAGCATCAACTATTTGCCCTGGGGTCTGTTTAATTATTTTTTAAAATTAATTTTGATTATTACAGCTGATTACACCTCAGTGAGCAATGTAATTGATATTTGTAAATGTATCCCAAGGAACATTTTGTACAACATGCTTTTTGCTGTTGAAGGTTAAAGACTTCGTTATTGGTTTTTCCCTAAATATGCCCACATCATTAGTTCCTCCAGTGAAAAGGTTGCCATCTGGAAAAGGCAGCACGGAGACATTATTCAGGCACAAGTGCATGAAATTGGTGTTTCTGCATCTTCTGTCTCTTCTGCAAGGAAGCTGCTTGTAATTAAAGGAGCTGGGTTCGGAGGAAACATTATTCATTTGGTGTTATTCCTTATCATGTCAAGGACTGACAGCTCCACAGCTCTGATAAATTGTTTCTTTCAATGAAATGTGAACCCACAGTTCCAAATATTGTCCTCCACTCTCCCTGTTCCCCTTTCTCCCTTCAGCCTGTCTCTGGAAGATTGTGATGCACTTTTCAGAGATATGAAACCTAAGAGGAAGAAAATTATTTTTTTCTTCCTCAGATCCCTCTTCAAACACTTCTTAAGCAAGGTATATGAGGGGATTTTCAATATCAAAGGAACTTGGGAGCACAAGTTATATTTAATGGTGTTTTTGCTCCTAACTCTATATTTTTGACCTCACTTTGGTAGTTACTTTTAAAAGTGTTGTATTGTGATTTTTATCATTTGCTTTGTCTTGGGTGTCTTCTGTATTCACTTGGAAAAAATCTCACATACTGGCCTCTGTCTTTACTGCTGTTAGTTATGGACCCATGTTGTACAGCAATAGGCACTTGTTTGAAGCACTGAGAAAAAGGAAAAGTAGCAGTATGAACTACATAGTCCGTCAAAGAATTTCAGTTCCATAGCAAAATAAAAATATTTGCATTTATGAGAGCTAAGTATGGCTGTTCCTAACTGAGCAAAAGTTATTAAATTTTATAAAAATGCAGAAATTCAGCCAGTATTTCAAAGCTTTGCGCTGTAGAAAGAAGAAATGCATTAGTTACTGTGTTTTGAATTTGATTCTTTTTTCAACTGAAAATAAAGAAGTTGAAGCAGTAGTAGCAATTGCTTTGGTTTAAAAACATAAAAAAACCAAAAAAACTCTACATAGAACACCCTCCCCAATTAAAACTATCAAATTATTTTCATTATTGTAATTTACAAGATACCGACTGCCTTTCAGACCAAGTCCTTAATCTGAAAAGAAAAAAAAAAAATAAAAAGCAAACCAGCTAAATTCAAACTATTCACTATAGCAAAGAATCAGACCTCAGGTGTCCCATGTTTCTGCCATACTTTTAGGATCTCCAGCACCAGTGAAGACAATTTCCTGCTATTTGGTAGCAATTGTCAAAATTAGGAAGTGCAGCCATGTTCTCCTCATATTTCTGAATCCACTTTGCAATCTCATGGTATTTTCTCGGCTTTGTCTGAAACATATGGTCATTGAGAAACCAAAGCATGATCACATCTCTGGTAGTAGAATGGTCTGCTCTGGTAATTTCTATTTTGTGCTTTCTTGGAAGTCTGAGTAGCTATGCAGGAGTGTGGGGAGCATTGTACAAAATCAGGGGTTTTTTTTAATGCTTATAGTTGACAGAGTTGGGTAAATTTGCCAGTAGGAGTGTATATAAGACTGTGCCAAAGGTTTCCAAATCATTAACTTTCCTGTTTCAAAGTGAGCCTTTTGATCTCTTTCTCCTCCCTTCTTCCCTCAGTTCCCCCTCCCTTCTAATCTTGCTGTCAGAATCTAGGCTATGTATTTAATGTTTAGGGTAGCAATGACTGATTTTTGTTTTCATTTTTAACAACTTGCAAGAGCAGCAAGGGACCACTATGACAATTGTATTTTAATACATTGTAAATCAGTCAACAGATTCTACCACGTAGTGTCCTGAGGTTCTGCCTGAGGTTGAGTGCCCAAGCAAGTTTATAAGCAGCATACTTATAACTACTGTAAAACACACTGCCTTGGGGCTGTAGCTGTAGTTGATATTCTTTACAAGAAATGCAGAGATTCCTGAGTTTTACAGCAGGCCTGATTATGCCCATCCTCTCCTCATTTGGTTAATAAATTACATTCCTCTATTCCAGAGGCCCACATACCTTGAGAAAATGGAATATAAAAGGTCTTTTTCTATCATTAATAGTAATTAATTAGTTATATTTAAAAATAAATAAATAAATTAATAAATAATAAATTTTAATTATATTGTTT
>JAOEGS010002104.1:0-50749 GCA_025447755.1 Corythornis vintsioides | reverse complement strand
ATTCTATAAAATAAAAAAGTTGGTTTTTCAAAGTGAAATACTTCAGTTTTCCTTTGAAATAGTGTCCTTATTTTTGAAGTGAGAACAAGCTTTATTTATAGAAGCAATTTGGAAGAATTAAAAACTTCAAGCCAACAGAATATTTTCTGACTGACTCAGAACCAGATGGTCAAATGGAAAAACAAAAAAACTCAACCCAAACCCATTGCCATCATTTTGCTCTTTCCATGCCCAAGAAAATTCAGATTGATCTGATCCAGCTTCAGCAAGTCCCACTAAAACCAAAACCCAGTGAGATCAGGGGTGTGGACAGTGGTGTCACTTGTGTGAGGCTGCGTGAATATCCAGTTTCCATCAGAAACCCATAGGAACAGGTCCCCCCAGTCCCCCCTCACTGGTGACCTGTGGATCAGACACAGCGTGTACAAGTCTGTAGGAATGAGACGAGATTTCCTAAAAATCTCATTTCTTCCTCCACAGTGCCCCATGACTACTACCTGAACAAGAGAGATACTCTAAAAGTCTTTCTATCCTTTTAGCCCTGATGTTGACCACCATCCCTACTTTTCCACCTCCAAAAACAAGCCTTGTAAGACCTGAAGATGTGCTAATAGCTGGACTCCCATGAAAACCACTGTGGATCCTGCAAAAGCCCAGCCTGTTGAACCAGCACCCTTGGCAAAACTTCCTCTAGCACCCAGCAGATCCCTGACAAAAGAGTGCTCAAGGACCAGCAACTACAGCTTTACATTTATTTATTTTAAATATGCCTACAAAATGAAATCATTCTGACTCCAGGGTGTTTACAGCTGTCACATCTGAAACCGATTTTGCCACTTTGGTGTTGGAAAGCTGGGTCTGCAAAGAGACATAACATGAAAATCCTTGATGATAAGGAGGCAAATAATTTGTAAATCAAGCCATAGTGTCTTTGGTGGTGTGACATTAATTTAATTCTCTTACTTCTCTACTTAGGCAGAAACACTCCCTATCTAGTGATTGTAGAAAGGTAATAAGCATATAACAGGGATCCCTGGAAAGAAATAACACTGGTCTTTTGAAGGGGCTCTCTTTTGGAATATTTACATTTCAATGGGACAGAAGGCAGAGTTTCTCAACTGTGCCTTTCCAAACTCACTGGAAAACCATTTTCTTTCTGACTAATCATTTCATGTTTAGAGTCTTTTAAAATGCTTCTACTTCTAGCAAGAAGATAAACACACATCTCTTCAGATAAATGACAAAACTTAAGGCTTGTCTCTCTTTTGCTCTTTTCCTCTCCTAGCTATTTCAACTCCTAAATCAGCAAACACACAACACAGATTTTTTTTGGCTATGCAAGAAGAGCTAGTGGATTTGAAAGACTAAAGCAATGTGGCAAATTTTCCTGCCTCAACTAGGGCTGAGAAATTACAAAGCCAATCTAATAAAAAGGTGAATTTTTCCAAGCATACAGCATGATTAAAAATCGGCCAATTAAAGCTCTGATTCAATATAAAACCTGAATGTTTCCAAATGTATAAAACAGTTGACACCAGTATGACATCTGCCCTTTCCCTGCAGCTCTCCATATGGAAAAGAGATCTACCTGCCACCTCTGTGCTGCTCTGGACCAAAGGAGTTTGGACTGAGCTAAACTAGATTTCCAAAGTCTTTGCCCCTAGCTCAGGTCCTAAACACAGACCTGCTTTGCTTCACTACTCCTAAAGCTGCTCTATAACACATAAAAATGCTCTACTGGTTTAAACTGTCATGCCCTAGATGGTCATCTGTCTGACAGTGGCAGCAGATCTTATTTAGAGAGAACAAGTGAGCCTGGCCACTTTCTGCATTTCCTTCCCTTCGTACTCATCAAACATCCACAGCTGTTGGATGTGGGACACTAGAGTCACATCCCTGCCCAGTCAACTTAGTGTCCATTTATTAAGCTGCTGTTCATGGCTTTTAAAATTTGCCTTTGAACCTGCTGACTCGCCACCATCATTTTGCAGACCTCTCCCATACTCCATTTTCAACCTGAAGAGTCATGGCCACAGAAAGCAGCTTTTCCACACCCATTTTAGTCCATTACCATCTCAAACTATACCATGGTCCTCATTAATTAATTTTACTTCATTACAGGACTAGATATAATAAATGAGACCGGTCTAAGCGCAATTTGGACAAGTCAGCTGCAAAGGGAACTGAGCACCACAAGAGCTATGCTGGTACACCCTCAGTGCAGAGAGCAAGGAGCTCAAGACCAACTCAGGTCCCAAGTGCAATAATTTCCTTAATACAACACTGCTCTTGCACATGAAAGAACCCCTTCTACAAGCATCATGAATTCCTTCAGACACAGGATGAGCCTCCTGTTACCATTTTCTTTCCAAACCCAGGGATAGTTTAGTCCTGTTCACCAATCCCAGCCCTGTGCTACATTGGCAAGGTGAGCATGCCCACCAGGAATGTTGGAGTATCCAGTTCTCCCCTCAAAGAGGGGAAAAGTCCAGTGGCACAAACAACAGGCAGCTTGAAGGCCAACTGACATTTTTTAAACCTCAAGGGAAGTGGAAACTTGGTTCAAATTTCATTTTAAGTGATCACTTTTCATTCCTAGGGCTCACATACATCAATGTCATAGTCAGTGGGTAATATATATTATATGTATTCCATGAGTGACTACACACTCAAGAAGTATGAAATGCTTTTTGTGTTCCACTTATGTAGAAACATAACTGCTAATAAGCAAAGGGGCAGGTTTCACAGAAAAAAAATACCCAAAGCTTTATGAAATGTAAAGTGTAAGAGCAGTCTCCAAAACAAAACAACAAAATAAAGAAAAAAAAAAATTCTGCTTAAGAGGAGAAAAGGAGCAAATACACCAAGCTAACCAAAATGAATGTTTTGATTTGGGAGCAGGGTGAGGCACTCAGGCTGTATTTCCAGAGAGCTGGACCCTTCATTCTTGCCATGTGCTGTTCTAATGACCTCCACACTTTGTGGAAAAGGCGATTCCCACACTTCTATTAGCAAAATTAACTCACGAGTCTGCAGAAATATTCACTTGCAAAGCCCACAGAAACTGCTGATGCTTCCCGAGAAACCCTCTGGGATTTCAAATTCTCACCAGTTTGGACAGCAGCCTGTGAGCAGTGCCGACCCTGCAGGTTACCAGGGAGTTGTGCAGAAGAAAAATGTCTGTAGGAAGAAGAGGTCTTTTAACAGACACACCATGAAACAAACTGCTATTCCTCCCCTTTTCCTTCTCCAGCAGCTTCCCTGCAGATCTTCATCGTGCTGGGTAGGTGAGAAAAGAGGAGCACATATATTTCACATGCTATACCCCTGACACTGTCCAAGATTCTCCTACCCTGACATTTAGGGCATTCTAGGGCTGTCACAGCCTTTGTACATAAGTGCATTTCCTTGACTTTTCTTAGTCCAACTGAAGATAACAATTGTTTCAAAGTCTCACACTTGGAGAGGAACTAGAATACACAAGGCAGAGGTTAGTCCTATGGCCTAAAGGCTGCCCAGAAGGTGCTTAGACACAGGTATGGTTTGGTAGCAAGAAATTCCCTGGAATGGGACCTTGCTGCCTGAAGGATGAGAAGGAGACATGAATGTATTCCTCCACCCTGGCCCTCTTCTGTAGCTCAATCCATGGGAACATATTTATCTCTGTCCTCCTTGGAGAAGGAAACAGGATAAACAGGTCCAGCTTGATGCTCTTTTGACATGGACATCCAAAGAGTTGGTACACCAAAGGCAGCACACATCTCTTTTGTTTTTAATGAGACCATTAACTCAGCTCCCAAAAGATATATAAGAATTTTGCTTTATTTTTAAACTGTACAACTCAAGCCAGGACTGTTTCTCATTTTGCTTTTGCTGCTTTGATCTTGGCTGAAAGGTGTTGCAAAAATAACATCTAAGGGGAAGCATTGAATAAAGCCCAACCCAAAGGAGAGCAGTATCTCTTTACAAGAATACACTGACCATTCTGTTTCCAAGACATCAGATTCCTTGTGCAGGGATCAGTGCTGGAAGCCACAATTCTCACCTTGCAAACTAGCTCTCAGCTGTGCAAGGAAATTAGATAACTGGAGCTGAAACTCTGAATAAAGCAGCCCCAGCCTTGCAGAACATGCAGAAACTTCATGGCTAAAGAACTCCTGTAATATGTTGTAATCACAACTGCCTTGCAGCCCAGTATTATTTCCATAATAATCCTGGTTTATAGTATTTTTCATCCAGGTAAGCTCTAAAGGGCTATTTCTCACAAAGCAGCTATATCCCACTCTCAGGGAAACCTCTTCTGTTTAACATCCATGCTGCAGGTTAATAAATGGCACAGTGTCATTTCCTCCACTTGCTGGTTTTAGTGAATGTCAAAGGGCAGAAAAGGGAAACAGCAGGCACCAATAATCCCAGAAAAGTCCTACATCCTTCATACTAATTCTTCAAGGTTTACTTCATATTCATGTTTATTTTGAAGAAAAGCTCTGATTTGTTATCACTGTCCAATCGCATGTTGTACTGAATACCAGCAAGTTTCTGGTGGAAACAACTAGATCTAGATGTTCTTCATTTATGAAACCCCAGATTATCAGGTGCAATCCCCCTTTTCTAGAGTAGTATAAAAAATGAAGCAGGAAAGTTAGTATGGTGCAAAGTTTCTTGAAGAAATTCACAGGTCCATCTGGTCTTTCTTTTTAAACTCAAAACAAACAACAGAAGCCACAACATTAAACTGCTTATTCAGTTGTACTAAGATATGACTAAAACTCCTTATTGACCATAATTCTCAGATTACCATCAGGTTTATTTTGAGACATTTGAACCATCCTTCCTCCCCTGTCCTGCACTTCAGACAAAATAGTAGTGATATTGTTAAAAAAACAAAACAAAACAAAACTTAACAAGCTTCAAGGAACCACTGTATCCAAGCTTCAGCACTTGTATTTAACAGGAATAATAACTATATCAATAGTGTGCAGCGTGATCAAGCTTTTGGAGTGAAAAGGTGAATGGGCAAAGACATTATAAAAATAGTACTTCAGTCCAATATATTTCACGATGAATTTGATTGACAGATCATTGCCTAAAGCCAGGCCAGTGCTCCACACTGCAGCAGATGGTAGGAGTGCACAGGCTCAGTACCAGCCCACATCTCTCACCATAACTGACCCCACACATCCATGAGCCCCCTGCAAAGGCCTCTGTCCTTTTGTAGGAGGATTCTGCATTTTTGGAAGTGTTGCTACAAAAGAAAGAGTCTTTTACTTAAGCTTTGTAAGCAAAAAACCAAACAGGTAATTTGAATCATTCAGCTGCACTCTCTGCTCCCACGCTGAAGCCCCACACCAGGGCCACCCCTGCTGAGAACCAAAGCCCACGTACCTACCAGCATCAGTTGGAAGCTTTTAACTAGGCTTTCATCTAGGAGATGGGCAATGACTGAACAACAGCTAACTAGTCAGCAGAGAAAGAGAAAAGGCTACACAAAGAAAAATTGGTCCTGAAGCAGGAGGAAAAGCAAGAACATCTCATGAGATTGGTCCACCCATGCATTTCCTTGATTATCCATGCCAGCTAAAGGAAAGCAGCACCAAGACAAATGGGTGCAACATGATCTTCCATAAAGAGTGGTTTTCTGCCAATTTTCCCTCTTGTATCTGTTGTTGCAGGCTGCGGATGGGCTGCCATTCAGAGGAGAGCCCAGTGATGGATGTTGTTCTGACCTAACAGCAGCAAGGCCTCTAGGCCTTGACCCATGTAGGTTCCAATTAGACAAAATTAGTCAGCTGTGGCCAGGGTTTGTCTTCCTTTAAACACCTAACTGTGTGAAAGCAACAGCCCCTTTCTCCAAGTTGCCCACTCAACCCTTTGTGGCTGTACACCCTTCCCCAGGGAGCCTCCTTCAGTTTTGTTTCTCCCCTTCATGAGCCATGCCAATCATTAAAGAGTCTTAGCAGCCCCATTATCATCCTGGGCAATTCTTAACTCATTAGGCTTTAAAGTTGTTGGACTGCAGAAAAAAAAACCCAAAAAAACCCCCCAAAAAAACCCAACAAACCAAGCAAATGCTTAAGCACGATAAAGGGATGTTAATGTTTTACTCCACCGACAATAACCGAATCTGTAGGACAATTATTATGGATATTTCCATGGGTTTAGTGTTACTTTTTCCTGACATGAGGTCCTTTGCGCGGCATCTAATTAAAAATGGAGGAGTTTAATCTGCAGCCAACCTCAGAGGTCAGTTTGAATTCTCCCACTGAACTTCTGAACATGGAAGAACCATGTTTGCACCAACGGGGTCCAATCCCCTGCCTTCACAGTGGACCTCTTACACTTGACAGGCTGCACGCCTGTGTTTGTGCCAGGCTGCAGCATTAATAATTCACTACCTGATCTGATCTTTCAGCACAAAACACAAGTAAAGATGACATTAAGTGCTGCTTGGATACCCCTCCTCTGCCAGTCTCCTATTGCGCCTTCAGATTGGTGCTTAATCTAACGGGAGTTTAGCATTAAATTAACACAAAAAGTCACGTTTCAGGAGGTCAAAACCACATCTACCACTGGAGCGAGAAATCAGGATTTCCTGCTGAGTTTAAAACCAACATTTTTATATTTGTTTGAATCTCTATCAAAAGGTGATGAGATGTATTTATATTCAGATGCAGGAAGGCATAGCAGAAATTTTAGATCCCTAGCAAACAGCACATTAACACTTTTCCACCAGTTATGTGAAAAGGCAGATTACCTGCAGAGATGATAGGACATTCCCCTCCTTGAGAGGAAGAAAACCATTTTCTAGCAAGATTTACAAGTTTTTTCTCTGCACTGCAAAAAAAGAAAAGCCTTCTCCAGGAGTGGAAACAGCAGCAAAATGGATTTATATAGTTGAAAACTGTCTCAGCCCTTTCAGTGGTGTCAGGTACCAGTCAGCCCCACACACAGTTGTACTGGCTGAAGCAAGGAATTGTGGACCAGGTACTCCTGAAAGCTTTCTGCAACAGCAAAGCTGCTGCTACCAGAGTCCCCAGCACCCCAAGTGACCTAAAAGCTTTGGAAAGCTACAGACATTACATCCCAGATCTTTCTCTCCTCAGGGGATTTTGTTTCAAGTGGGGAAAAAAATAAACAACAACAACAAACCACTCGAAACACTTTCAAAAACAGGAAAGTGGAGGAAGTTAACCTCAATTTTGACAAAAGTTTCCTTTAGAGAGTTTTGTAGAACATGCACTTTTCCACGTAGTCCTACGTGCTTTCTATTTGATGCCTTAATTATTGCATCCCAAAAGCTATTACAAGGAAGTGAAAATACTTTTCTTTCTGTTCTGAAATAGATTATGTTGCTATTTTGCACTCATCCACTGTTCGGGTCCTGTTATCACATTAACACTTGGAGATCCCAAATAAGGTCAATGCTTTTGTCTGTCAGCCTTTGTACAGTCAAGAGACAGTCCTTGCCCCAAAGACCTTAAAATATAAATAGATAAGACAGACAAAGGGAGAAAGAAAGGGAACATTTCTATCGTTGTCACAGATAGGAAACAGGAAGATAAAATGGTTTGCTGGAGGTCAGTGACACAGAGCTGGGAAAAGAACACTCTCAAGTCTCTGTCAAGTGTTTTTACCCATGAAGCTGTCTATAAAAAAAGACTGCATTTCCTCCAGTGTTTCATTCAGGTCCCTGCAGAGTTGCCCAGAAAAGAGAGCTGTAGGGAATCATTGCACACTTTCAGAGAAGCTTCATTTCCAAGAGGAACTTCTGAGAGAGAATATGGCAGAAACACCAGAAGTTCGACCAAAATGAAGCCCAAAAGCAGAGACCAAAAATCCCAAGGCTGGACTCAGCCACTAAGAACACACAAATCTCCAAGGAAAACAGAGAGGGCTGGCCCAGCCCTAGAGCTACTCCTCTGTTAGTGGAAAAAAATGGAATACCATGGTCAAGAATTCACTCTCAAAGTAATAAGAGCAAGAAAAATCAGTAAGCAATTGAGGGCAGGAAGTAACAGCCTAAATTGATCTGCCCCTTCAGAGTGTTAATGACAGCACAAGGATATGGAGAAAACGGCTAGTTCAGGTCCACGTGCTGCAAAAACACCAATATATTAAAAAGGCAATGGGATCTATGTTGGGCAGAATCAAAAGAGCTGAAGGACTAAGTTCACCACTACCCTTTTCACCTTTATAGAAAGTTGGGGGGGGGTGGTGGTGGAAAGCAGACCTTATGGCATAAGCCATTTGCAGAAGAATTTACACTTCAGCCCCATTTACAGGCTGGCATATGCCCTGTCATCTGAGATTTCCCATCCTTTATTCATTTTTCTCCTTGCGTCATGAAAGATGTCAGAGAGCACACTCTCCCATACAAGCTTTATTGTTCCAGCATATCTGGGGGCAGCTGGCTCTGGGATTAACTGGGCGCTGTGTGGTGGCTCTTATCCCTGGCTATGACATGCCAAGCAGGTAATGTTAGAAGTCTTATGTTGAAACGGAATTTAAGAGTCTGTTTAGTTAACCCAGGTTAAGTTCTGCAGTTTCTCTCTGCTTTCTCTGCCTTCCCCCAAGCAGAACTGGTCAGAGGAATTTGCATTTTTGGGGTTTTTTTTGAAGCCTTTGTCTTCCCAGAGTTGCTGGCATTAGACCACAGCAGGGACATCTGCTGTAAGACTGAAACTAAACAGCAGTGCAGAAAAAATAAGCTGCATATCTACCACAAATAACTTCCAATGTGGGATTTGTGCTTAGTGTTCTCACAAGACTATCTGCTCTGACTTCATTTTGGAGTTAGAGTGCACATGAGTATCCTGGTGCACACAGCCACAAGAAAACTGGGCCTGGCTTGGCTCTGGATTCCTCCTTGGTCCATACCAAGCAGTACTGGGATTTGTCACAGCCCAGCCTAGGAGAGTGTAAGAGGAAATTCATGTTTGTGTCAGGCTGTGCCTGCCAGACCACCATGCCCAGCTGAAGGACAGGGAAAGCCTTTGGCAACATCAGCCTGGAACAGGATTAATCCTGTCACTAACTCCTTCGTAGCCCAGAGAGAAGAATAAAATCAAAACCAAAATATGCCCATTCTGTGGAGCAGGCATAAGAAGAAAACAATTCCCACCTGCAGTATCAGGGACAGGCGTTCACACAGCACAGTGCTACCTTAACCTCCAATGGGGTGTTCGATTGCTACTACACCTCAAGAAATCAGAAAAACCAGTATTTTACCCAAACTATTGTCCCTTTCCAGGTGAATTCTACAACCTGTGGCCCACCTTGACTTTTCCATATAAAGTTTCACTTTGGAAACCACCATCCCTCTTCTGATTGTGTGTCTTGAACACAGGCCTTCCTGTTAAAGCCCAAGTGCAGACTGGTCTGTAGCTGCTGGATCCAGAGCCTTTAAACAATGTTTAGAGAAAGCTTGAACTAATGATGGATGGGGGGGCTCTGCCTCTCAGGTGTCTTTTCCACCCATTGCTCCCTGGCTGTAACTCTACCAGCTTATGCAGCCCCAGTGGGTTTGTGCTCAGCTCTTCCAGGGATACTGCAGAGCTGTGGGGATCCTCTGCTTTCCTTCCCAACAAGGATGGGACGAGACCCGACCAAGAAATAAGAGAGTTAAGAGAAACAAAGCACATAACCACGATCAGACTTGCAGCCTGCCCGAACAGGATTGATGATATGTTGCATACCGTTAATTTGTCCATTCTTAACCCAACTCTTGGAATACTTTGTTGTCTTTTTTTTTCTCCCCCCCTCTTCACATCTATTAATCTCACCTCCACACTTCCCACAGACATGCATGTCCTCCAATTCCCTCCTCTCATTTTTCTCCCCAAACATACACAGCCTGCTGAGCAGGGCAGGGAGCAGAGGGCCCCACTAATTGGAATGGTCATGGAGATAGTTCACCTCACAAGAGCAACACCCACAGGGCACCTGTCCTTTGTCACAGCTGGGCTGCCCAGACCTGGAATCTAATCCCAAGAGGGCTGGGAAGGGAGGTTATTTTATCTTCAGAGAAAGGCAAACAGGATGGGTACTCATCGATCTTGAGAAAGAAACATTAGCCAAGTCAAACACACACCAGGGTCTGAAGCAACAGGATGTCCATGATGTAATGCCTGGATTCACCTTGGCATCTCCTTTTACATGAAGGACAGACTTGGAGAGAGAACGTCGAGATGTGAGCACAGGACAAAGAAAATTAGCAGAGAAGATTGACCAAAACTGTTCTAAATCAGTGCTGGCTCCCCACAATAGACAGTGAGTTCAGATTTACTGCTGACAACCATCACACAGAGTACTGTTAGAATCGGACCTACCACCATCTATGCTGTATATATGCCCAGTCTGGGTCCCTACCTAGCATGAATATTGTCTTCTACTGCTCTGAACAACTCAGCCATCCACCAGTATCTTTCAAGGCCCACAGCAAAAAGGTTTTGCTCTTAATTATTCTGTGGTACTGCCCCTGGTGAGATGGAGATCTGCCTGGGAGAAGAGCTCATGCATCTCCAGCTGCAGCCAGCTGTGGCTCAGCATGAGCCAAGACAAAGGCACCTTGGCAGGAGGTAGGAACAGCGGGACATTGACTTCCCTCCACATCACACATGATTTTGTACTAGAATGGATGCAAAGATTCCTGCTGAGAATCTCCTGCTGACAAACTTACCTTTATCCAAGGCTATGAGACTGTATTTTTAGTTATTGGCTCAGACCCTCTCACTTCTGGCCAAAGATTTTGTAGGAGGCAAACCAGAAAAGTGGTTGCAACCACCCTCATGCTGTCCATTTCTGGAGCCATCTGACAGTCATCCCAGATCACAGAGTTCAATCAGAGAAGCAGTAGCATGACACTGGGACAGTGAGAAACAAACAGCTCCAGGCTCAGCCAAAAGGTCATCTACCAGGAGCTGAGAAGTTCCTTTGCCCTTAAAAATGTTCTTTAGATAGGTACAGTACAAAATAACCCCTCAGCTCTAGTCTTGGCCTCCAGAACCTGTATCCTGCAACACATGGCAGCCAGCACAATAGAGCTAATGAAACTTCTGTGACTGCAAGCACCAGAATGTGGAAGTCTGGTTTGGGAACACTCATGGCTAGCCCAGTGGTCTCCACTAGGACTACCCTGGTCTGAATCCATTTCAGTCACTGTTGAAGGTTTACACTGTCTCTAAACCTTTACAAAACCCTGGTAAAACAGAAGCCAAAAGACCCGTTGCTCCCATGCAAAACCTGGCTGCCAAGGGGCAAATGAAAATGGCTCCAATGAGCACAGTCAAAAGCAAAGCTCTGAAGTCTAGGTCATGCCAGCCTTCTGGCAGGGGCTCCATCATTTTGAACTCTTCGGTGCTTCCCAGGTCTAACTGGCACAGATGGTACCAGAAGGAACCGTGGTCCTTCCCCTGAAGCCAATTTCTCTCGCCAGAGAAATGGGAAGAACAGAAGCATAATTAAAAGTCATTGGGGAGAACTTAATGGAAAGACTGCAAAATGGGTGGTAGCTCTGAGCTGAAAGTCAAAGTTCTGTTTGATCTACTCATTTACCAGAGCTAGTTCAGAGAGCTGACTACTGGCATGGACCTCAAAAGTTTATTTCCTTGCCAGTATTCCCAGGCTTGTATTACCTTCTTTAACAGTAACACTATAAAATTAGACCTTCATTAATGCCGAATTGCTCGGTAATTCACAAAAGAGAGCAAACAGACCTAATCTGACCATCCAGGCACTGATTAGAACGAACACCCCTGAGAACGCTGTAATAAAGACTCGGCACTTCCCGTGCTCGCCTTTAGAGACCTGTCTTTTTGCAATGATTTGCCTCATTAAGCCGAGCACCGCCGAGCCCTGGGCAGATGCTTTCCAAGCGGCTGGAAGGGGGAGGTGGCACTCATCCCACCGAGCCCTCCCGTCACCCAGCACACCTCCTGTTTCTGGTTAAGAACTTCTAGCAATTACTCTGAATGCCAGAACACGATGTTTTGCAGCCGATAGGAGATCTGCACATTTCCAATAGGAAATGAGAATTTGTCTGAGAGGGCTTTTGCTGGAAGAACACGTTCAGTAAGTGGGGGATCTTCCCATTTCCCCACCCTTCCAGAAGCAGCCATTTGTGTTTCCTTTGGAAGCTTTCATTCTCTCAGTAAAATACAGCTTGTTTTTATGCTGAAAGTTTTCGTTGGTTTGGCTGAAGTGGCACATTGTTATTTGTGGGGCTTTAATTTATTTTTTTTTTCAAAAGACTAAAATTAAACTGTTAGAGAAACCTCCCTAAATGGGAGCCTTTATCAGAAAAAGTCTTTAAAAGCACTAGAGAAACTTCTGTCTAATTAAGAGTTGCTCTTAAATAACACTGCAGTACAGCTCAGATTTTTTTCCTCTTTATTTACACTCTGCATCATGGTCCCTAGCAGGAAATTAGAGTCAATCCCAACCTCAGATATATTAACAACCCTTTCTTGAACATGCTATCAGAGATTTATGATTGTCACCTTTAACTTAACAAATATTTGAGTGATGTACCTTTCAAATTTGTAGAGTTTTCAAAAATCTCTGCTCAGGTTCAGAGACTTGTAAATTTGCATTATCACAATTGATTCTGACAATAGTTTGAGTAAGCGTAAAATAAGAAAGAGTATCTAAACAGTTATCGAGAAATAATATTTTAAAAGGATTTTTAAAAAGGAAAAATATTTAGGAGGTTTTTCTTATTTTTAAATTACTTAAAGTAGGCTCCATTTTCTCTTTGGAGGTAAACAATTGACATGAGATTTTCACCACAGAGACACATCTTAGTGATTTTCCATTTCTGACCATCACTAGAAGCCACTCCAACCCAGCAGCACAAAGAAAGGTTTTAATTAAGCACCATTGTCCACCACTGCATCCCAGCATATCTGAAGACCATCCCTTCCCAGGCTGAATGAGCAATCACACAAGTCTAGTTCAGCTAAGCACAGCAGGAAGAAAAAAGACTTTCCTTTAGTACCTTTGTTTTCTCATAGCTTGAAAAAAAATAAAGCAAAACCCTTCCAAATCAACCTACTGGTTCGACAGCAGCCAACCTGACACTTTATTCACATATGCCATAGTGGAGCCAGGCAAGTGTAGGACCAGGGAGAAAGAGCCAGGAGCAACTGGTCGTGTTTATTTTCTCGCGGTGGGCGAAGCTAGGCAGCACTACTCACCTCTCAGCACACAGCAGCACTGTTGTGAGCCCAGGACAGAGGGGAAAGCTCCAAGGTCTGATATTCAGGAGGTCTCAGGTTTTCCCTAAGGTGGAAAAACCTGGTTTAGATTCCCAGCTGAAGAAAACCCATCACTATACCTAGGGAAACCAGTGCTCCTGAACTCTTTCTGACCTCTATAGCTCTGGAGGAAAGAGAGATATTGAATGCAACAGAGATTTCTCTTACAATGGCCTGTTTCCACCCAAAACCAGACTTGCCATTAGAAGCCCTGGCATATTATCAGGTCCTGGGGGGACTACAAAGGCTCCTATTCATATACAGCTCTGAACAGCATCCAAATTTTGAAGGTCTGCATTGGCTTCAGTGAGGCTCAGCATGCTGCCCTCTTCCCCTTGACAGCTCCACAGAAGACACCTAAGGGGCCTGAGCAATGGAGAAGGTCTGATGACTACCACCCACCTCCCAGTAGCGCAAAATGGTCCTTCTGCACTAGTGAACACACAGAGGTCAGACCACACACCGTCAGCCTGTGAGAACAGCACATGTTCACACAGAGCCCCTGCGCTCCCTCGGTCATCCCCCCCCAGCCTATCACCCACCAGCTTCTGTGCAGAGATGGAAGGCAAAGAGCATGTCCTGGCCATCAGAATTTATTTTACTATCGTCAACATTTGCTCAAAATTCCCTGTCCCTCAGTCTCACAAAGGGAGGAGCTTTGGTGTAAATCCATGTCTCCTTCCAGGAAACACCCTCACCTTATCCCAGCCTCCTCCAGCACAATCTGTTTCCAGGACCCCAGGCCCAAAACTCTTTCCCCCACACACACTTCTGGAAGATCTGGTCACTCAAAGGTCCTTACTTCATTCTTACCTCCACAGCTGCCATGAGGTATTGGTTGTTTTTCTTATAAGGTTTCAAAAAACACTCATCAAGGACTCATATGGACTACTGAAGGGTTTGGGCTTCTCTCAAACTCAGCTTCAGAACACAGTGCTGCTGGGGTTTTTTTTTCAGAGAATGTCCACTATAAACCCACCCCAGAGCAGGAGATATATGGGTAGAGGTAGGTAAGGTGGGGGGGAACCCTTAACCATCTCAGCAGAGGATCAGCAACTTATCTCACTGGCTGCTGCAAAAACCAAATCCACCCCCTCTGGCAGGTGGGTTTTATAGAAGTTGATCACTGGTGGAAATGGGAACACCTGTTGAGTAGAGCCAAGTCCTGCTCTGTGAAACTCCCTGCAACATTTCAGTCTTACCCAGAGCCACAGCTGTACTAATGAACCCCTGTGCCATCCTGCAGTGCAAGGGTAGCTCCTTAGGGACCTGCATTTCTTTTTTTTCTTGCACAGTAGAAGCACCAGGCAGGAGCCCTTCAGAAGACTGATTTCTTTTTTCACCCTTTGTCTTCACTTTTTTACAGTTCTCATAGAGCTGAGAAGGGCTCTGAGATATTTTTTCCAGCAGTCCCCCTGAGGATAACATGGGGAGCTATGACTGCATGCTGAAGCAGGTGAAGGAGCCTCTGGCATCTCATCCAGCCAAAATTTTCCCAATATCAGGCTGATCTGACTCCATATGTGTCCTCTAACAGTGAAGTGTTTCTTTTATAACCACAGTGGGAAAAAAATTTTGTAAGACTGAGATGAAAAGCCTCCAGAGCTGAATGAAATGCCACTGCCCTGCAGCGTGGGGATAGCAGCCGACCTCAACTGAGGCTGCTGACAACCCATCTCACAATGGCAAGGGTGAAGTTCCTCTTGTACACATATATTTACCCAACAAATATCCATTCTACTGCCACAACCAGCTGAGTTTGCCCCTCCCCAGCAGCCGCCAATCAATGCCAGTGCCTGGCGTTAACATTTGCTGCTGCACGGAAACAAGGGAATAAATGTGGCAAAAAAATCCCTGAAGTGGGAGGGTTGGACTTTGGCAAAGTTTGCTGTAAGATCCACCTCACTCACTGGCTGTGTGGAGGGAGGCAGTGGGTACAAGGGTCCCAGGAGCAGCAGAGGGGGATGGGAAGTCATGGGTGGGGTTCAAAGCTGAGCCCCCGCCTGAGTGAGCTGCATATGACGGGACAGGAGGGTATGGCCAGTGGAGGTACCTCATTCCCATCTTTCCCAGCTTGCTGCTAGGTGGAGTTGAGCAGAAGGAAGAAGTTGCCACATGGCATTTCTTTCTCTCTAGTGAGAGATTTTTATCCAAGCCTCTTTTTCGATGTAGAACATCTCACTGTCAAGAGAAAATGCCTCTTTCTTTTTCTTTTTTCTTTTTTTTCTTTTTTTTTTTCTCCCTGAAAATGGTCCTTGAAAGCCTTCAAAACTGCCACATCTCTGTGCTTAGGTTTTGTTCCCTTTCTTTTTTCACTGGACCTCTGTCCTGCCCTGCAGACAAATGATCTGTTCTCACCCTCTGCCTTCCCACCTCCCTTGGAAAAAGAATGATTAAAATCCAATCTGAGGAAGAAATTGGGTCAGTTTCCTTTTCCTAGTGTTATTCTCACTGAAAACATTAAAAGTTGGTTTATACTTTTTCTCTTTGAAAATTAATTTTCAGCCAACCCTGCTTAAACTTGTTACAGATGTAAGGGGGTAACTAAGCCAGGGTTGGTAAAAAAACCAACATGCACATGATTTTTTTTTTGTCTCCATTGAATATCTATTTTCAGTTGCAATCTTTTTATTCTGCTACATTTCTGTGATATTTATTTATTTACTTATTATTTTTTATTAATTGCATTTCTTTTCCTGTTCACCTGTTTCAGGGTTCTCTTTATTTGGTCTCCTGGCAGGGGGGGAGTTATCTCAGTTATCTCAGAGAAAACCAGTCAGATTTATCCAATGGTCTCATTCTGACCAGAATAAATCCTGTCAGGAGGTGGAGCAGTGGGAGGATGCAGGGAAGGGTGTTTTCTTTCAGCCCAGGTTGCTTGGGAAGAGGCTGGTGAGTTACTGGGCTGCCCAGGGCTGCCTGTGGAGCACAAGCCCTCGAGTGCTGCTGGTGCTCTAACTTAGAGCACTGGGGTATTTGAAATTTCAATTATTTATGTGTTCATGCTGTGGGTTAATGCTGACTGACACTAAAACACTGCCTAGATTTAGCTTCATAAAATTTTTATCCCTACTATGAACTGCAAGTCTTTCTCCAATTTCATTTAAAGGAAACAGAGTATTGAAAAGCCTACTGAGGAATTCATGAGCAACTAGCTACAACCTCACTTTTCCTCCTGGCCAAATCCTGGGACTTCATTACCATGGCAACATATAATTTTAATTCCCTTCCTGATTGCTGCTGCACAGAGACCAATACATCTGCTTGCCATGCACTTTGCAGAGGGTGTAAGGCACATGGCACTTGCTTCTCGGGGCTCATGAGGGAACCAGAAGAAGTGACTATGTCCTTTTCTTGGGTGAAACACCCAGAGAAGCTTAATAAAACTCAGCAAGCCCAATCCAAGCAGTGCCTCTGGTACTCTGAGTTTTGGGCAGGTGTAACCCAGTGCAGTGGAAGCTCCTGTAAAGAACAAGTTTCATGCACTTTGTGGGGTTTTAGTGTATTATAGCAAGAAATAGAAGCAGCTTCTTCCACTGTAATGAGAGATGGAAAGGTGATGAAAGGTGTTTATGAAGACAGAGTCTCTTCACCTGCCACAAGTCCCTTCTTGAAGGGTTCTCTTATTTTAGCAATTATCATACTCAAAGTCATTTACAGGGTTGTTACCACTCTTGGCCTAACTGTAGCCAATTGCAGGCACTGAAGTTGCCCTTCTCAACTCATCCACTCATCCGTGTACCTGCACAAATACAGCACAGTCACTGTGAACAAAGCTCTCTTCACTGGACCCTGAGGCTTCTCCTGGTTTGAGGGAGAACAGAACTAATTCTGTTCAGTGATCTGAATTTTCATCTTGGTTCTTCTCACTGCACTATCTGAATGAAGTTAGCAGTGTTTTCCCAAGCAGTGACTGCTTCTGGCAATAATAACACTCCGTGTTTAGAGTCATTACCAAGGGTTGGTGTGCAGCCCAAGGCCACTGCTGGATCTTGTGCACCTTGCTGGGAGGTACAGAAAGTAAAAGGTGGCAGCTGCAGGGAGGAGCAGACAGGAGAGGTGACCCCAAATGGACCAGTAAGGATCCCATCCCATATACATTCGGTATAAAACTGAAGAAACAGGAGAGTGTTGGCTTTTTACCCTGCTTTGGTTGGGTCTTGCTTAGCTTGGTTCAGGTCCTCTTCTGGTTTCTTCCTCAGAGCACCCAAGGAGGATTCTGTCTGTTTTGCCTTTAGTCCTGATCTGCATGTTTCTGAACCCAGTGCCAGAATCCAGCTCTTGAATTCAACTCCTGTCTGCTGCAGGGCCCAGTCTGGGACTTTCTTGGTGCCTTCTCCACAACATCAGTGGTGATGGTGACATAATTGCCTTCAGGGTGTTTTGTTTTTGATACTGGTTTCATATATATATATTTATATATTATTATTATTATTTTCATTCAAGCTGTTCTAATTTCCTTTCCTAATCACCGAGTCTCTTTCCCTTATACCCATTCTCTTCCCTTTGGGGAAGAAGGGAGGTTAACAGAGAACATCTGTCATAGGTCTAAGGGGCTGCCCTGATTCTAACCCATGACAGGGCTGGACTCTGCACTGGAACCTGAAACAGGACCTCAGCCTGCCACCAACACCCTCAGACTGATGCTTATCTTAATTATTTATCTAATTCATGTAAAATCAGTTGTTCAAGGCTGAAAAGCCTCATTCAGATCCAGAGCCCATGAGGGAGCCACAAGGAGGCTCACAAGCATTTGGTGCTGCTCTGCATGTAGAGGACATCACCCATAAGCCTTGTAGAAGGTTCAGACAAGCTGAGCTAGGGGTGAAGACAGTTGCTTCATCACCTGAGCATGGGATAATTGATCAAGAGAGGCAATACTTTGCAGCACACAGCATCCTTCTCACCCCCCAACTTGTCCTGGGCTAAGCTCTGCAGCATTCCCCTCTCTGTACACAACAGTGAGAATGGATGGAGCAGGTGTCACTGCAACCAGTGCTGCTGTGGCAGTGAGACCTCCTGTTGGAAGAAAATTCTGGGGTTCTTTTTCCACTCAAAACCCCCGCAGTTGTCAAAGGCTCCTGGAAGTTCCCAGCATTGACAAAGCAGCTCTGTGCACCAGTAACTCACCCATGACAAATCAGCCAGCAGCCAAGACACAGCCCCAGGTGACACTTCAGTCTCTATCAGGCACATCACTCCAAGGTGCCAATAGAAAGGACTTCAGGAGTTTGGACATACCCTCTCAACTCACTTAAACTGCATTAAACATACATATCTATTTATTATGTGTATGTATATATATATAATATTTATAATATTTATCACCTATATAATGATAATGCCCAATTGCAGATATCTGGAGAGTCATAACCCATTTAAGCACAGAAAAGGCATGGGAGACTCACCTGTCTTTAAAGGCAGGAGTGAATGGTCCCTTGAAAAGATCAGACTGCAAGTTTAGTGGTGTCTGTGTGTAGCCACAAGCAAGGCTTCTCCTCCACCTCTAAAGCTCCAGCCCTTTCTCTTGCTGAAGGGTTAACAATTCTGAACAGAAACCACAGTGTTTTCCTTTTTTTTCTGAACCTTCTTATTTAGCTACCCCTTTCATTATTGTTTTCCTTCATCTAAAAGAAAAGTAATCTAAGTAATTATAATCATAAAATGGATGTGAGCAAAATGGGCACCACGGGGTTTATAAAATACAAATTTCCCTTTCCTGGGAAATATGGTCTCTCCTGCACTTAAACCTTTCAAGCTCTGCCCAGGCTCCTAAGGTGGCACAAACCCCACAAGGCTTGTAAGGCCCTGAAAAGGAAATCACTTAAATATTCCACCCTCCTCAGCAGATGCAGGACTGCAAAGCGAGTGCTTCAATCTCAGTGTGTGCTTCAGCTCCACCTTGGTCGGGGATGCTGGGTTGTTGAAAGTGTCATGTTGAGTATAAATAATAAATGTCCAATAGATGAGTTTGGTAACACTGGGCACACATAGAAAGGTCTTTGGTAGGGATGAATCATACAGCTCTGCTGAACTAGCTCAAATCTCACCAGCTGCCCTCAGGCCACGTGTCTGACCTGTATTAGGTAACCCACACCCAGGCAGGAATCAACTCCTCAGCCAGCAAAGGATCTCATTTGGTTTGGGTTGGGGTATTTTTTTTTTTTATACTAAACTCTTTTCTGAAAATGACCCAAGAAAAACCTTCCTTGATGTTCACTAAGCAGTTATTGGCAAAATATCACCAATGTGAAAACAAGGAATCTTTCTTCAAGCTTGAATGTACCCAAATTGCTTCAGCCCAGTCAAGTCCTCTTTTCTTTCTTGTTACTCCTTTATTTATTTTTTAACTGGTAACTCTCTATGCATTTAAGTCAGGCAGAAAGGGGGAATTCCACTTTGATTTAGGAAAGAAAAACACCAGCTATTAGCCTGAGATATCATGTAACATCCATGAGAAATTAACTTTTATTTCCAAATTACTAGAAAATCCTCAGAGGCTGGCAGGTCTGAACATTGGGTCCCCTCACTCCAGAGAAGCTCCTCACTCCCCTCTGCAGTGGCAGGCAAACAGCTCAAGGCCTGGCTTATATTGAACAACTACATTTTTTCTTTCATGGTCTGTTTGCCACCTCACCACTGGGGTATGATCTGCATGGGAGATGGATGGCAATGCTGGAAGATGAGCTGTCCCAGATCCTCTACAGTGACTGAAATGTACTTCACTGCACCCTAAATACTTAATGGTTATTCAGGTGTATGAACCAAAACCTTTCTCTGCAGCTTCCTCCAGAGCTGCTATTTTGCCCACAACAGTCAGTTAAGACTTTTTGAGAAGACTTAGCTTCACAACTGCTTCTTCGACATGGGTGTCCTCAACAACAAGAAATAAATGCTCATTACTTTAAATAAACCCCAGCTCATTTCAGAAAGTCTCATAGCTTTCTAACTGAAGAACTTCTAACCCTAAAACCCTGTTCCTCTGCTGCCTGGTGTCGTCT
This sequence comes from Corythornis vintsioides, assembly GCA_025447755.1. Lineage (NCBI taxonomy): Eukaryota > Metazoa > Chordata > Aves > Coraciiformes > Alcedinidae > Corythornis > Corythornis vintsioides. Next base: position 30,495 of record JAOEGS010002104.1, on the reverse strand, counting down.
CCCCACGCAACCATCACCATTTCCCCACATGGGCCCAGAACCATGGAGCCGTCACATGGTGTGTGATGGACGCCCAGTGCACTCACCTCTCCATACATACATGCAAGCCTCCAGGAGGGCATCTGTGCCAAGCTCTGCAGCAGCTGTGGCTGAATCTGGTGCCTGATTTTGAAGGCATCCCTGCAGCTGAAACATCACCAAGGCCGAGGGAAACTTCTCACTCTTACCTTACATTCACAGCAGCTTTATCTACAGAGAGGCAGGCCAGTGAGAAGGGAAGAGGCTCATGGGAAGCATGGTCTAAGCCATAGGGCACTTTGTCTTCAGCAAAGTGGGGATCGCTGTGCTGCTCCTTCACAGCCTGGCTGTGGGATTTGGGTACATTGCTGGAGATCAGGATGCTCAGGAGGTGAAGATGCAAGTCTGAGCTGTCACCACAGTCTCCTTAATATCAGAAAAGAGAAACAGCCACTTCCAGAGGATGGTACAGTTCACACTGAAGTAGGTTTCCAAGGTAGAAACATTCACCTCCTCCCTTATATACAGAAGCTGTGATTCAGAGCCTACATCTACAGAAGACATCTACCTGCAGCAACAGGTGAGATAAGTCTCACCTTGGCCTCACCCTACCTCTGCTGGAAAAACCCTACAGGCTCTCCAGCACAAGTGGCTCCATCCTGGGTGAAGATCAGAATGGTCTGATACAGGACAAATGGCTTAATTGCAGGTGACATCAGGACCCTTTCAGGAAATTATGGAAATTGTGGAAGTTAAGACATTCCTGGGTGACTTAGTCTAGGTCACCCTGCTCTGGCAGGGGGTTTGGACTAGATGATCTTCTAGGTCCCTTCCAATCCCTAACATTCTGTGATTCTGTGAAGACAAAGAGTCGTGTCTGAACTGACCACAGGATGCCTGACCTTCACAGCAGGTTGAGGGGACTTGGCAAAAAGGGTCAGCAATCTGGTTTTCTCCTCAGGTTTTCTTCCCAGGTTGATCCAAATCCACAGCCAAGTCCAAGACCAGCTCCTGCATACATACTATTTAGACCTTGGTGACACTCCAGGAAGGCAGATGTACCAACAGCAGCCCCATGCAACCACGTATGGTTTAACACTAAGTACATTATTTTAATGTGCTGATTTTTTTGGCAATGTGACAGGAAAGTTAATCAGACCTTTCATTTCTCTAACCAGCTTTAAAGGATTTGTAATATTATACTCCGTTATTGGAGAGCAGAAGGAAATTGTTTTCCTGATTATGAATCTGTTATTTATTGTGCATTAAGAGCACAAGCACCTACTGCAGTCAACAGCAGGGTATTTTACCCCAGCCTTACGAAGGTGGGGGTTGAAATCCACTGTCCCATCCTACCAAGTGACATAAGCCTACTCTGATCTCAGAAGCCACCTCCTGAATACTAAAGAGCAGGGACATAATGGCTTTTAAAGAATATAGTTTCCAATTAGGTCATTGGTTTCAAACACAGGGTGTACTAAATTAGTAACATTTGGTGGTAAATTTCTTTGAAGTTCTCATTAATCTTGGTCTTGGATTTGAACTTTTCTTGGCTATGTTCCTTATAGAATTTGGATCCCAGTTATGTCAAAACAACTGATTAGCCCCACAGTTTGAAGGCAGGGGGGATTAGGTAGGGCGGGTGTTAGATTTCATGAAAGGCCTATTTACCTACTCGTTTAGCATGACCAAATGGGAGGGCAGCCAACAGGGGCGACTCATTGGAAAAATTCCAGTGTTCCTGGCTCATTAGAGATCTCCACAGCAAATAGGAGTGTTGCATTTGTGATAACAGCCACTGTTCAGATTCAGCTGCCTCCTGGGTCCAGGCTAGGGCTCAGGGCTTTCCTTGGCCCACAGCAGCTCTTCTGCATAATCAGGCTGCCCACTTCTTCAGCTCTTGTGAGATCAGTGCAAAGGAAGATCTTTCAGGGAACATCTTCAGGTGGTGTCCCTTCTTCTTCTTCATGAATGACCTAAAGCAAACTTCCCCCAGAAAAATCAATGGAACACTTTACATCTATTCCAACACATTCAAAACCAGGTTTCTGAATAGCTCAGAATCACCAAAACCAAGAAGTGTTAAGAAACTCAAGGGGATGCTCTCACATAGGCTCTATCTAAAGAAGCAATAAGTTTAATACACGAGTTAATGAACCATAGGCCAGAAGAGAGAACACACAGCAAGTCATGACAGCAGTGAAGCCTGGGAAGCTCTCAACAGGACACACTACAGTGAATCATACCTGCAGCACACTCATGTCCACAGTGCACATCTCCTTCCTGAGGCTCCAATTAGTCAACAAAAAAAGAAATACAGCAGGAGGCCTTTCCTGGAGATCACAGCCCAGCATCAGAGACCTGACAAGCAGAAGACACAAAAGTTTCATGAAGAAAAATGCTTTTACTGAAGCATGAAATGATAGAGCAGATTGAGAGACAATCTACTGCCAGTCCCCAGGGGACATCTGATCTCAGTCCAAGACAGAGTGCCAGCCCCGGAGGGTGTGAGGCCAGTGTTATTTACAGGTCAGGTGGATGCACGCAGACTTGGCACAGCTTCAAGCTCCTTGTCATCTCCTGTTGTTATCACTTACTTCCATGGCACCACAATGAGCAGGAACAGCATTTCAGGGTGGTAAAGCTGCATGAGCCATGAGGCAGTCTTCAGACAGCCTGGGTGCTCTCAGCATTGTCCTGTGAGCAATGCTGCACCTCCTTCTCCTGTAGAACGGTCCTAGAAGAGGAAACGAGTTTATTTTGTAGGTGAAACATGTTAGGAAACTGCAACCAGTGCAACAATGGCAATGCTCAGGAAGGAGCTCTGAGGACACCAGCAGAGTGCTCAGCCACATGGCTTAAAAGTAAGTTATTCATCCTTTCCTTGAAAGGAAATAAAATAACCTTGGGATTGTGCTTTAATTTGAGGAGATGCTTGATTCAGCTCTTCTTTTATATCAAACTTTTGCTTTCATCTCTATACAATCTATCTAAAACTCTGCATCAGTGGCTAGAAAGTCCTCTCTTAGCCCAACATATGGTAAATGTCTGGGTACAGACCTTGTTCTCACCAGCTCTATTAAGCACATCCAACATTCAACATGGATTCAGCCTCACTGGCTTGAGAAGGTACTCTTACTATTAATAACGTTTGTACATATGCAGAGGTGTTTGCAGGATCATGGCCACACAATTAATATAGAACTAGCTTTAATAAGCCTAATTAGGGTTATTCTCCTATGGTGTGAAAAGTAGCACTGATACTTATTGGCTGAGGAGGAAGAAATCACAACTCTGATCAACCACGTGTTACTTTCCCACAAGTTGGTGACCTCAGGGTAGGACTTCAAAAGTCTCTCCTATAAAACTAGAGCTACAGAAAATCAAGTTGGAAAATATTAATTTTTTTTTTTTTCCAGGAGAACATTTTGGCTCAGAACTATTTATTTTACAGTTAGGAGCTCAATAATGTCCCTCACATGATGTCAAAGCATGGAAAAAATAAGCAAAAGAAGCAGAAAGACTGTAAGAGACCTTTTGGAAGGATACATTCTGAAGAAGGGGAGCTTTTTATGGTGCATAATAAAAGTTACACATGCAAAAAGAGAAGTCTATTGTGGTGCTTGTTGTCTCATCTTCTTCAGAAAGGCAAGGAAGTGAATGTAAACTGGAGCTGAAGGCCAGGTGGCCCAAAACTAGTTCATTCACCTGCTGGCTTTGGGGCCTTGCTTTGCTCCCATTTATGAAGTTCTCAACAGAGCAGAGTCATTGCCTTCTTCCATTTGACCTCATCTCTCCAGCTCTTAGGACCTGTACCCTGAAACAAATCAACCAACCCAAATCCACAAGATGCTGTGGGCTTCCCAGCACCGCCCACACTGAGCCCAGCACCTGGGTCCTTCCCCATACGGCCAGATCTTCAGCAAGTCCAAAGACCTTGGACAGTCTCCGAACTTTCAAAGGAGAGGCTAATAGCAATTAAAAAGCTGGATGGTACCTCTGTGTCTTAGGGGAAGGAGGGGTGTCCTTTCCTGGGGTGGACCATGACATTCCCTGGCATATGCACTGCCAGTGCTTCCAGCAAGAACGTGGTTGGAGAGACCAGGCAGCAAATGCGTGTGATCTACAAGAGAGATAGGTGAGTAAAGCATTTCCTCTGGTTTATGTCCAATTAAAAATCATTCGGTGGCCTACAACAGCTTCTCATCTGGCATATCATGAAACCACTATTTCAGCACAATTTACAACCTTTTGGGGAAGGGAAGACTTGGTTATTTAGTAACTTCCCCACTCGCCCTTAAGAAGGTCAGGTCCTTTTGTTCCCTGCCAGAACAGCAAAAGCCATAAACTACAGGAGGGAGAGTGTGTTGGGAGCTTGTACTTACAGGGCGGTGCACCTGGATAACCCTGCAAACAGCCGTAGGATGCAGGGAGGTTACATATGGAGAAGCAGAATATTATGGGATTGATGCATCAGAGCATGGCATGCAGAAGCAGTGCTGGAGGGCGGCCCGTGAGCTGGGTCTGACAACACAAAGTACATGGATTAGCTGAATTTTACTGAGATTTGGATTAAATCTGCTGCTTAAAACCAAGCATTTGGTGGACAGCAGGAGGAGCTGATCCCCATTAATTTGTCCTTACTAGGCTTTTTCAAGTTCGGAGATGGAAGGTAGCAAAGTAAACTGGCACACCCAAAGCATGGTGTGCTACCCAGCTTTGCTCCCAGGCTCTTATTTGCAGCTGCCTCAGCTTGAGGGGTATTTCCAGGTTTGTGTGGGCTTATAGCAGAGTAAAAAGAACAAGGCTAAGGCAGCAAGGAGATAACTTGCTAAGGAGCTCCCCCCTCAAGAAAATATTTGTTAATAAATTTTAAGATAATGATATTTAAGGAAAAAAAGTTATCAACATAATTTCTATGCTGCCTTGTGTCCAAAGTTTCAAGGATATTTAAGTGTTATTTTCAGACACCTCAGGCAGGCTTGCATGACAGTGATGCATGATACAGTCTCCATTTGGGGGACAAGTCAGCTGAACACATAGCCAATTGTTGCACTGAATTTTCCTATGAACCTCTCTGAATTTCCAATCAGGGGTTTGGGGGAAAAAGGTTAAAAAATCCTCCAGGCTCAGAAAAATCACAATCAAGAGAAGGAAACATCTTCCATTGTTGGTACACATTTGTTAACATGTCATTTCACACAAAATCAATACAGCCCAAACTGTTTGTACCAAAAACACAAAGGAACAATGGTCCAGGAGCTGCAGCCCGAGGTTTTTTTTAATGACCCCACTGAGGTATAAAATAAACACTTTTCCTCTGCCTCCCTATTTATTCTGAACAATATTTGTCCAAGAAGAGCTGAAACTTATCTCTAGGAAGTTTGCAGGGGAAAGATAGCAAAGAGAGAATCAAGAAAAGCATTTTGAATAGTCCAGGCAAAGATGTCAAAGCAGCAACATCATCTTCATCTCCATCTCAGCTTGCCTGCTCAGCCTGACAATCAACACCTTATTACGCAGTCCTAGCATTTCTCTGCAATTTAAACAAGGCATCAGTAATGGTGTGTGTTCTTCAAGGTCACTTTCTGGAGAGCTGTCTTTAGCCCAGTGGTCTCTAGCTATTTAGGAATAAAAATGACAATTTCACTAAAGCAAATTACATCCTGCAAGTATAATACAATTCAGCAAGTGCAATGGCAGTGATCAGATGGAAGATCCAGATTGGAATACATTAACTTTTTCTGGGGTCCAGAAACATTCCAGTGTAGCCCTCAAAGAAACAGTGAGCCCACTCTCAGCCCCCTCCCCCCTTCATTTCTCTCCAAGTACATGGATTTATAATTACAGTCCATTTAAAAAAACAATCTCTTGCTGTTGTATCTGGATACATCAGCCTAGTTAGAGTGTATTTCCTTGGAGGTTCTTTACCTTGCAAAAAGGAAATTAATCTCTGCCACAGACTGGGAAATAGTACATTCTACACATAAAAAGCTCCTTTAAGCTATCACGGAATTCCCATTATTTCTTTTCCCATGCTCTTATCTGAAGAGAATCTTTTTCTTCCTCCATTCAGAAACCAGCTCCTGTCTGCTTTAGCCAGTAATTGCCTGGGGCATCACAGCAATTCCTGTGATGATTAACCAGTGTCACCAAAGACAGGCAGGTTCCTTTTGGAAACAGAAAGATTTATTTATTCCAATTTAACCATATTGGCAAATGCCACATGGTGTGTATTTGCCAAACCCTCAGGAAGGTTTTTCTTGCCTCAAGTGGAACAAAAGACAAACCAAGGTCAGGGAAAAGAGAGAACATTCAACAATGAGTACTCAAGCCAACTTGAAGTGAATACTTGGAGAAGATGTTGGTCCTGCATATAGTGAAAAGAAGGTCTGATGGATGGGTGGTGATGTAGATCCACAGGTTTGCTGGAACATGGCACCAAGGTGACCACAAGACTGGCTGGAAGAGGATATACTCAAAATTACCTGCAGTGGGCCAATAATTTTCAATGGGCAATTTTTGATGCCTTTCCCCATTTCATACCAACTTCATACAGAGTGACTTGTAACATTTTCATATTTGTAAAGCCTATCAAAGTTCACATTCTACTAGTTCTGCTTTGCAGATAAATCTAACACATCCAAAGCCAGGACTGTGTCACTGACTTGAGTGGAGGAGGCAGAAACAGCCCTGGAGCAGGGTGTGCTCCTGGGTGCTGGGCGAGCAGATCCAGGCTCCCAGGGAGGCTCACCCTGCCTGCAGAGAAACCTGTTCACAAGTGTCTGAGCAGCATTCAGATTCTTGGGGCTTGCATTTATTAGCATGCCAATTTTTTTGTTTAAGATGAAAGGGGGAGAATATCTTTCAAATAAGCTTGTAAATAGGACATTTTTTTCCCTAGCAGAATGACAGCTTCTGTATGTTAAGTGTATTCCTTCTAGCCACAGTGCACATGCAAAGAATTTATGAGCAGTGTAATGCCACATGCATGCAAGTTGTTCAGAAAAGAACACCACCAACCCTGCCAAGCCAAGACTAATATCAAAGACAGACCCCCAAACCTGACCTAGTTATTGTTAATAGTCTTCTCAGTCTTGCAAAGCCTTGCTTTTCACTCAGCTCTTCTTAGAGTTGAACAGAATGGAATCATTTCTCCTGGTGTCCCCCAGAGGTGAGCACCTCCTTGGGAACACAGTGTCTAGCTTCAAAGGGGCCAAAGGATTTTAGCTGTGCTCATTTGGAGACAGTGGTCAGGATCACAATGTCTACTGAACTGCACTGTCCTTCAGGCATTTGTTTCAAAAGCAAGGGCTGGAAGAATCCAACAGCCCCACCATAAGACCTCACTGGATTTTAGCACTAGGAAACTTCTGGAGTTTCCCAGCCATTTCCACAAAAAAAGTATTTTTCCAAAAGAAGATTTCCTCACAGCTGGAAACACTACAGCTGCTCCCTCTAAGAACACATGTTGGAACTTTAACCAGCCCCACCAGAACTTCAGATTCCACCAGTCATGGCAAAAGCAGTATGAAGGGAAGAAGTTGGGCCTTAAAGATGATGTCTTGGTCTAGCCTATCCCAGTGACAGCCATCACTGCCTGGCTGCTGGCAGAGCTGTGCCATGGAGAACTCCAGGAGTAGCTGCTCACACACCACAAGATGCCCCAGCACTATCTGGGGACTAATCCACACTCTTTCATATCACATTATCCCATATCATGAGTGCCACAGCAGGGCCACGTCTCCCTCTGCTGACACCATTATACACACTGGCTCACGAGCCTGCTCGTGTCACTGAGATAGGCTTTTAGATGAAGCAACAGACATCTGCATTGAGAGATGCTGGGAACTTGGCTCCAGCCTCCAAGGAACGAGGGTTTTGAGGTGATCCACAGGCTGCCTACACTCAGGTAGTGTTGATCTACCTCAATTATGATCATCTTGCCAATAAAGACTCATACCTCACATTTCATTGAGGAGGCAGCTCGGAGCTAGTGTGCATTGCATTCCATGATGCATTTACTGGAAAAGTCTTGAAGCTTTCATGAAACTCCAAGTACTGAAAAATAATTACCAAGACCATGTGTTTGCAACTTGATATCCCTCCTGCGCTTCTCAGAGTGGCTACAAAACTCTAACAAACTCTTTGAGTCTGCCAATATTTTTTGATCAGAGGCACTACATCAGAAAATCCCTCTCTATTAGGAAAAGCCAGAACTTTAAATGTCACCTTTAAATGAGTTTGGAAATCAAGTCACTCTATCACAATCGGATTTCTCCTTGACACGACACTCATAGAGAATGGTGACGCCTTGACACACCAGCATTGCTGGAGACCGAGCAGATTGAGAAGAGGCATCCTTGTCCAGGTAGATCTCAGGAGACAAGAGGAGAAATGCTCTGCTTAGTAAACAACAGCAGAAGCCCAGAGCTTGCTGGTGCTTCAGTGTCCTGACACTGCCTGACTAATCCAGCCCTGGTAACTCCCAGATTCATGCCTGGCCCTTGCACCCACCTGCACTGCAGCTTTATTCTGCACCCACAGCCTTGGCCTTCCTTCTTCTGGAGGAACTCCAGAGCTGCAGGGCTATTGGCTCCCATGTCCAGTAAGCAGGAATGCAGTTCTTCACACCAACTTATCTCATTTTCCCCCAAGACTTCTCCAGAGCAATTAGCAGAAGTCTGAATGAATAAACCTTGCTCCCTGTTAGCAATGGGACCTCCCATGTTCTCTCATCTGAGCAGACCACCACTGAGGCAACTAAGGGACATCTGGGAGAACTACAGCAAACACCAGTGGCAATAACTACTGCAACTGAGAGATGAAAGAGCTCATAGGGTGTGCAATGGTGACTGCACACAACTGGCCTGACTCTGCCAGGCTAAAAGTCACTGAAATCTAATGTCAACTGTTTCCTATTGCCTGGCCTTAAACCTTGAGACACAACTGACCAGACGGAGACATGTGGTTCTGGCATGTCACTATGATTTAGACTATCTTAAAATGTCCCTAAATCTTCACATATTGCCCAACTTTATGCTGTCAACTGTCACAGCACTTCGAAAGCTTCAAACATCCCAAGGCTGGGAACAGGACCAATTTGCCGAGAGCTCATAGGCACGAGATTAAAACCTAAAACATTAAGAGCCTTCTGGGGTTTGGGTTTCCCCCCACTTCCTCTCTAGCTGGAATCAGGAAGTACAAAGAAGCAACTGTGAAAATAAAACTTCACTTTTTTTTTAGAAAGTTACTTGAACTTTCTGAACCTTATGTTTCATTCCCACTTAGGGCAAAGATCCAAGGTAGTTGTTCCTGTACTTAAACCAGGTTCAGTCATCCTTAGTAATTAAGGGCACTAGATCAAAAATTAAATTTATTGTACTAGTAACACAACCACAATGGATCTTCATAAAATTTAACTACATGGAGAAGTGGGTTGCCTGAGATCTGCCATTCAAGCAGGCTTTATTGCATTTATATATAGAATCATGAAATATAAATTAAGAGTGATGATGACCCTTTGTCTACCTAGAGGCCCAGGAAACATGTTTGCTTCTGATACAGTTTGAAAATTAGCATTTTATAGGGCCTGGGATGCTGCCTGACACACAAAATACTTTAAAATTCTGTAAATAATGTAAGTAAATTAACAAGAGATAGTGACTGCAATGAATAAAACATTAGTTAAGTACCTTTCTGTTTCCTCTGAAGCCTAGAGGAAAAAAGTGACTAGATTCAGCTCTTCAGGGGGAAATACTGCAAGTACTTATAGTGTTGGTAGGAGACTACACAGATAATTTAGAAAAACTAAAAAGTCACTCTGAAGCAGCTTCAATGTAGCTATGAGAAAAGCAAGACTGTTGTGGCAAAGACAAGTATCTTTGGCTGATTTGTAGCCTTGTCTGGGGTTCTCTAACACCCATCAAGTGCTCAGGAATCAGTCTTCTCCCTTTCCTTGCTATCCCTGCTCCCACTTTCACTAGCCCACCAGGTTCCTTAGAAGGTTGCTTCTGAGGAGGCTAAGCATAGCTCAGTGAGATTCCTCCTTCCAAACACAGGCTGCTGAGCCCCACCAGAAAGTCTTCTGCTCACTCCAAAGCAAGTCAGAGCTCAGAGAGCCAAGGAGGACCAGGGAAGTTAAAATTCATTACTTCTTGCTCTATTGTAAGGGATATGACTGTAACAGATATACTTCAATCTAAAGAGCATGACCATCACCAACCCCCAAACCACTTCCCACATTAGCACAGGGCTGCTTCACTGAGTCCATCTGGGAGCCTGGGGATACCTGAGCAGTCCTTGCATGCCTGGCAGCACGGCAGCACATGGATGACATAGGACAGAAGTGGGCTTGGGACCTCTCGTGGGACTGACTGCTGTATAGATGGCATTGCCCACTTGCTTGCACAGCCCCCTACATTCTTCTGAACTGCCATGGGGATTCAATATGACTTCAGACAGGAATATTGGCTGCACATCTGTGACAGAGCACACCTCCCAGAGGGGAGCTATGAGGTCAAATGCATTGCAGTTGGTGAGGCATTTGGTTGACATGACCCCTATTTTTACATTCCCAGTTTGGATCTGGCCTTGAAGCCCTCACCTGACATCACTGGCTGAGGCAGAGCAGGGATCCTGCAGCAGCACGCCGGCTCGGAGGCACGAGCCTTATCAGATGGGCTGGAAACACGACAGCAAGAGCCTCTCCCAGGATGTTTTGGCTTGTGATCCAAGATGAACACCTGGAAACCAAGAGGAGCCTGGAACAGATTAAATGAATTGGCCAGACTTTCTCATCTTGTTAACATGCTGCAGGCTTCATTTGTGTTTTGGGCAAGGATTCAGAGTGGTTCTTTTTTTGATTCAAACCAGATAGTCCATCACAAATCCAAAACTCCTGTTCGTATCAGCATCGCCCAGATACTGCTCCTGCAAAAAAAGCTCTTTGTGACAAGAGCATTGCTGACAAAATCAAACTGCACACACAGAGGTTTGTTGCTGATAAGAGCTAGCAGAACATTCCACTTTGTCTCTTTTCCACTTTCCATCCTCTTTTCTCACTTCTCTACTTATAGTTTCACTGCCCCAGATCAGAGGAAGGTTCAGACTCCAGCAACTTCCAAATGCTGCATCAGGAAGTTCAGCTGCAACCTCTACAAGGACAAACACTAATGTCTCCTCCTCAGGGAGCCTTAACCATGGACACAATGCATGCCATGGCTGGGATGAGTCTGGAACACAGTGTCCCACCATCCCAGACAACAGCTTCTATTAATTTTCCTTCTGAACAGCAACTTTCTTATCTCATATTTATGGAAGTGAGTCAGAGGTCCTGCAGAGATCATGTTTCTATAGCCATCTCATGCCTTCAGGAGATACGCGGCAAGAACAAGTACACCCAGATGACACCAGCAAGGACACACACACACACAGCCATAGAAGTCTCCTCTAACTCACCAGCACACTGTTTCACCCAGCACTCACAAAAACTTTCATAATGTCCCACAAAATATAAATGAATTTAAATTTGTGTGGCAATATTAAACCAAGAAAAGTATAACATAAGTGAGGACCCAAGACAGCAACACTGCAGGCATGAGACAGGATCTCTCTGCTGCTCCTAGACCAAGCAATTTCGTGACCCAGACCCAGCACGACTGTTTGCATTTGCAGGTAGCAAGTAAGAGCCAATTACTTCAAGAGAAAAACAGCTCCTTCTCTTGACCCTACTCCTGCCAAAGACACATTATCTCATTTATAATTTCCACATGGTACATATTGGCAGTATGAAAATGTGTTCCACGCAGGCATTAAGCTGCATCAATTACCAAATCAAGAAAAGGGAAGGATTTTATCAAGTATCATTTCTGCCAAATCTGCCTGTGTGTAATGCCTTTCAGAGAAGATATAAATTGGTAGTTAAACAGCATGGAGTGGGGTGTATGGCCCTGAGAGTTTGGCTGCAGGCAGAGGAAATAGTCCTGACCTGCACTGCCAGGGAAGCTCTGTTAGTGCCCTCTCAAGTCACTGCGTAGTCAGTGTTAAGCAAGAAAAAAAAAATAAATTCTACCCCTAACTGCCATTCATTTCATTTATTTTATGGTCTTGGGCAAGGTAAAGCCCCATTTTTGTCTTAGTTTCCCTAATATGAAGTGGAACTTAACCCAGCCAGCTTCTGAGAATCTGCTTTAATAATCATGGGAAAAAGAAAACCAAACAGCCAACCACCAAAAAACACCACCGAAAACAAGCAAAGATGTTACAGATTTATCAGTCTGAGGAATCTACTATTTTTTTTTGCACCCCTTTGCAATAGCAGAAATCTCTGATAAAGACATTAGATGGAGACAGGCATGCCAAGCTGGTAACAGGAACCACACAAGAAGTGTAGATTTCCCTGTTTAATGATTTTGCTCAAAGTAGCCACTGTTGAGGGACTTTTCTCTCAGAGAACACTGGGATTTACAGTTCTTTGTTTTACAAGCAGGCAGTAATGAGTTTGTCATTGGTAAAACCATTTTCTACTGAGAACTGCCCAAATAATTTGCCTTCTCCACCTTCCTTCCTATTCCCCAGCCCTTACTTAGCAATGCTATGGATTTAGATCTAGCTTTGTTTAAACACTATTGAAAGCCAGTGAGAAAATGTTGTCTGCCAGAATTCCCCCACCTATCAACTGTGTTGGAAGGAGAAGTCCAATTTTCTGTCAGATGAGGAGAGCCAGCTCACAGCCCCCGCTTGCTGTGCCAGGAAACCTGTGGCTGCTTCTGGGCTCTCGGCTTCATTTTAGCTTCTCAGTCCTCAGGAGGGGATCTGCACCTGGGGAAACCCCTGCCTTGCTCATGGGTTTTTTCTGGAAGACAGAGGGTCCCAGGGAACCTCAGACACTGTAGCACGTAGGGGTGGGTTACTTGTACTTTAGAGGAAATGGCAATTAAATCCAAATCAAACCCAGCTACCCTGGGCTGGCTTGGATGCTGGCTGGACAGCCCAGGGTCAACTGCTTGCACGCACATTGGCGTTCCAAGGGAAGTAGAGCTGGAGAGGGCTGCTCAGCAAAGCATCCAGTAATTTGCTATTCTTGCGGCACAATCAGCCCAGTTTACTCCGGGAGCTGCTCCTGGAGGAGACCCCGACTTCAGACACTTCTGTGAAGCACCCGACGCTGCGAGAGGGATGGAAGGAACTGCACTGCGAGTCCCGGAGTACAAGATGGTGCATAGGAGAGAATTAATCAGTTTGCTCTGAAGAAGAGATTCTCCTCACTAGGGAAGGAAACAGTTTTGCCTGTATGATGAAAAATTTAAGAACCCCTGGCCTGGCAGTTTCCTCCTGGGGAGAGTTAAAGCAGTAGCCTGAAGAGACCTTGCCCTTTACATAGAAACTGAAAATCCACTGCATCAGCTCAGGGAGTTTCCTACCAAACTGCCCTTCTTGCTCTCCTCAAATCTGTGGGGATGTTCAACCCTTCCTCTCTCCAGAAAAGAAACAACTAAAAGAGGATGAAACTTTGCCTTTTTAGTTAATATTTTGCCAAGATCAAACTCTCAGAGCTGCACCACCCCAACCCAAGCCAATCCCAGCATCTCCCTCATGCAGCATGATCATTTGCTACTCTGATTTTGTTGGGGAGAGGCTAAATTTGGGCATTTACTAGCCCTGGCATCCTTCCCTGTAAGCCAGCTGAATCCCTGGCCAAGGCGTCTCTGTAGTTATAAAAAAGAGAATAACAATCCTTTCCTTTGGGATTCTTCCATGTTTCCAGGATGGAAGGGATGGGAGCATTGCCCTCCTTGCAGCTCAGATTCCCCAGGGGTAAAACAGGGAGGACAGGGACATTCCCCAGGTACCAGCACCCTGGCTGGTGGTGGGAACCACCCAAGCAGTGCAGACAGTAGCAGTTTTCTTCCATCTTGCCCATCCCTCCTCCTCGGGAGACCTGTCTGTTTTCTCCACAACCTCAAGACACGGACAAGGTCACAGAGGGAATTCTGCTCAAGAGTCCCCAGGGAGCTCTGGCACTGGCCTGGCTCCATGAACCATCGCTCCTAAAACCTCAAACTCCACAGGGGCTTCAGCAAACAGCAGCAGTGCCTGCAGAACAAGCAGGACTTTATATGAACATCTGCATCTCCGCTCCCATCGCCCGCTCAACCAAACACAAACAAAGGCACAAGCTTTCCATTTTCTTCTTTTATTACCCACCTTAAAAACTACAACAAAACCCCGGTCAGCCACAGGATTCTTATTTTTATGGAGCCCATCCTGCCACTCTATTGCTCCACAAGGACATTATTAATGCCATTTACAGCTCGGCTAATAACTGAGCCTCGGCTGCTCCGTAGGAGGACTCATTTCAAAGGTGATCCCAGCAAAGCCTGATTCCTCCTGACCACACGCTGGCGAGGCCAGAGCAGCGATTGCTCCACGGCCTGGCTGTAAAATCCAATTAAATTAAAGATCCCATTTCACCAAGGGCCTAATACTAATTTGTGTAACATTTCCATTCAACAATGCTGCCCACAGAAAACATACACTCAAGCACTTTGACAATTTAACAGGGAACATTCCAATAGGAAACATTATTAGATTTTCCTATTAGAGCTGCTCAGGGCACCCACTCATTTAATAGACGTTAATTACATTAGCAAGGATGCAAACTCAGCCCTGGTGGAATTGAAGCGACTTGTGCAGAAGTGACTCAGTCCTGGTATTTCTATGGGGACAAAAAGTAAAAGGAAAAAACCCAACCCAACACATAGAAAATTGGAACAAAGTCACCACATCGTCACTTTTCTAGCAGTGGCTTTCAAACTCTTCAATGTACTGGTGCATTTTGCTTTCATGTTTCCAGAGTGGAATTTGCACTAACTTCCTAGCTTGGCAAAATAATTGGAGACAGCTCATGATATTTGATTAATGGCATTTTTTTGCCAGTGGAAAGAATGGTTAAAACAGAAAGAAAAGAAAAGAAAAAAAAAACCCAGGCTGAATATTTCAGTTCAGCATTTTCTTGAGGTTGCTATTTCAGTATTTCATATTTCTTCAGCACATGCTTGTGTCCTATTACATTCAATAGGGATTTAAATACACACTTTAACAAGGCATATAATGATTAGCCTAAATCAAGATCTAATTACAGAAGATTGTTGACAAATGATTTCAGACAACATGTAAATGCAAGCCAAACAGTATTTCACTTGCACCCAACAGAATTACTCTTTTTGAGCTAATTAGCTTTGGCCTGGATGTCTCCTACCTAACATTTGGGGCTGTGCTTCCACAAACAGCTAACCTCAGCCACAGCTTGGAAGCATCCCCAGTTTTCTGCTGACTGCAGAGGGAGGCTAAGCATGAATTTAGGACTCCACAGCTATATAAAAATTGCTTCTGGCTCAGTCCTTCATATTTTGGAGGTACAATTCCTCTTCAGTTGTACTGCCCACCCTTACAACCTAGGTCTTTTTCACTACTAAAAGTCAAGAGGCTTTAAAAGCTCTGTGACAGCCTAAAAAAAAAAATTACTCCCATTTGCAGGACTGGGGATGTCCATCCCTCAGACCCATAACTTCCAGAGCTGCCCGTTTCATCAGCCAGGAGAGACTAAATCTCCCAAAACTTTCCCATTCCTGCTCTGCCCATGGGCTCTACTCAATGTCATCCCAGGTATGAAAGCATCTCATTTTGACCTCTTTTGATGCAGAACCATCAGGGATAAACACCTGAGGAAGAATCTGATGCCTAGGCACTGGTCTCTGACTACCCTGCCACTTTACTGCGGGATGACCTCATGGCTGGGGAGGAAGGACTTGTGGTGCTGACTACCAAAGGGGCTGTGGCGAGCTGGGTGAAGGTAGGAAACCATGGAGGAGAAGGGGAAGGTGTTTCACCATGACATTACTAGGTAGACACCCTGGGTTTGAGGGAGCTTTGGGTAATTCTCTGCTCAGCCCTTTGGAGCTTGCCCTGACCCATCACCAATAGAGGGCAAAAAGCTCTGGTAACTATCTGCACCTTAGAATCACATGGGAGAGGATCCACCATTTCCCCACAATACACTGAGGAGGCAGAAACAAAAAACACTTGTCTCCACTTCAGATTTCTGACAGCTTTTAAGCAGACAGACATGAACTGAAGGCCACCCATTAGCAACCTGTCTCCCAGGGAATCACTCATGTTCTATCATTTTGGCTAAAGTGTCATTTAGACTAATTGGCCTTTTTCAGAGGCCAAATACTACTTATGAACCCTCCCTTAAAACTGCATGCAACCAATGACGTCTCCCATGTGAAATCTTTAGGGCTCAAAACATCTAATTAAGTAGACGGGCAACATCAACACAACTTCTACTCCACTCCAGGAGCTGTCATCACACAGAACTATAATTTTCTGCAGTTTTAATCACAAAATCCACTATATCTGGCACTTTTTTTAAGCCTCTAGCACAAGTACGCACATATGCAACTTACAAATTTAACTCAATTTCTAACAGTAATTCTTGGAAGAAAATTAAAAAAAAAACCCAAACAATAAAACAAACAAATGACTCTTGAAAACATGACCAGAGTGAATGTGAGGTCTCTGAAGTAGCAGAGAGTTCAAAGCAAAACAGACCACCCCACACACTCTCTGGGCCATCACACCCTCATTTCCAACAGCAAAGATAGACCCAGAATCACTTCAGATGTTACCCAGTTCAAGGGGTGTGTCAGGAACAAGGCTTTGGCTGCAGCTAATCCACTGAAAGCAGCACTAAACTCCCAAAAGCATGGAAGGACTTAAAACCATCACCTATGCCCAAAGTGTGCTGACACAGTCCCAGAGACTGAGCTTGGCTGGACAAGACAACCTCTTCCTTCACAAAACCAAAGTGTTCCTTCAAAGAGGCTGAATGAGTGTAAATGATTAATCCAAACATTTTGTCCATCACCCCAAACATTACGCTGGAAACAAACAGCCTTAGGCAAGCTGTGATTGCAGTAAGTCAAAGACTAGAAAGGAGCAATGACAAGGTAGGAGACAAGGGGGTTCTGAGCTGAGTCCAGTGAATGTTGCCATTCTGGCTGGTTTGCACTTCTGCCATGGAAAAGAAACATGTGGTTTGAGCAACTGATGGTACTAGGGATGGAAAGGAGCAGCAGCAGAAAGGAGAAGCACTTTGAGGTGCATCTGAAAAGCAAAATCTTCTTTGCTCAGCCCAAGGGAAGTCCCAGGCCAGTGCTGTCAGTGGGCAGCTGTGGGAGCCAGGGGAGGGAAATTATAGCCTGAAAGGGGGTATTTATTTTGGGACAGCATATTTGTTTCCTCTCCCCAGCTGCAACTCAGACTGGGGAGTTTTTCCCATTGCAAGATGTTTTCAGCTCCACTCACAGCATGCACAGAACAGGGACCTCAGATTGACAGCTATGGGCCTCCTACAACAGGCAATTCCACAGTTTTAAGGGCATTGAAGGCACAGCTGAGCCTACTTTTAGAAATAATGGGCTAAAACTAATAGAAACTGCTTCTTCACCTCAAGAAAAGCCTCTGTATCTATTCATAGCTGTTCTCTAGATAAGAAAATCTAGTTCTCCACACCAAAAACTCTCCTCCTATAGATCAGGCAGATTCAGAGCCCACATCTGGTCATCCTATGGGCTGCTATCCTCTCATTGTCTGCCAAAGCCCCACTAAAATCAGGCAGCACCATCTGAAACTGCTTTAGCACTGTGAACACCCGCCTCTGTTTTCCTTTTTATTAAAGCCTTTCTGCAATCTGCTACACCTTTGACCTCTTTCCTGGGAATAGCACCAATGGACATTTGCTTGGGTGTTTATGCTGCTCGCTTTCCAAGAAGCCACCCTGGCGCCTTTCTGCCATCCAGCACCCCATAAAAACTGTGTAGCATGACTTTCAAGAACCATCTCTAGACAGAAGCTGCTGCTAACCCATGTGCAGCACACACCGATCCACCCATCTTTTGCCAGTGGGTCTGGGATTTCAAGAAGATGATCCCTGGGAGGCTGGTGACCTGCCTGTCATTCCTTCTGCTTCCAGGCAGGGCCGGTACTGGTGAGTAGCCAGTCCAGATGCTCACTGTACCAGCACAACTCCCGTTAGCATCACCCTCCACATCACCCTCCTTGTGTTCACCCACCACCTGAACTCTGCTGAGGAGATCACAGCCCAGAAGGGTATGGCTGCCAGCCAGTGAGAAAACAGCTGTCTGCTATAGACACCACTCATTGATACTTGATTCCCATTTATTATTGATTTAATACAAGCTGCAGGTCAATGAGGGTTTTGTTATTGTGAACTCTGCACTAACATCTTTTTATAAGCAAGGTCTGTCTAAGAATAACTGGAGGGACCCTTGCCAGGGGACAAGGGCAACTCTCAGTAATTTGCCACAAGAGAATTATCTCTGTGATGTTGGTTTTTTTTGTTTTGTTTTGTTTTCTCCTCAACCTTTTTTTCCTGTGTTCTTCCCAACAATCCTCAGTGGAAGCCCACAGAGTCCAGGTGTGCCCAGATACTCTGCATTGCAGGGGTGAGGGCTGAGGAGCAGCCTGCACAGACACAGCCAGGGAGGTATTACCAAATGACATTTTCCTTTATCCAGGGATAATTGATGATCAGGCCATTAGAACAAAGATTAATGCCAAAGGGTCACAGAAGATAGTCTAGAAGAGACCCCAAGGTCATCTAAATCCATCCAACTACCCCACAAAAGCCTCATTTCTGACAGATATTTGACCCCTTCTAAATAAGAGGGACGCTTCTGACCAATATTTTAAACAAAAATTTTCTTTGGCAGACTACAAACTACTTCATTCATTTCTCTTATATACAGAAGTCTCTAAAGGCACTTTTTTTTCAGGTATTTTCAAAGCAGACAAACTCTTTTTAATGTGCCAATCAAAAGAGGCACTTCCAAACTTCTAGACTGTTTCTAGCAAACTAATTCATCTTGGGGCAACAAAAACTCCAGGGGGTTACTCTTTTCTTGGTTTTTTAAGCTTTGTGATCTGCCAAGAAATTCAAGTTGTTTTCATTTTTAAAAATGTGTTAGAATTGCCAGCAAAAAGAAAGAATTCCTATTTGTACAGATGCAAGGACCATTCACCTGAGACCAAGGACACAAGTGAGTTCAGGAATATACAGTGGCACCAGTGAAGCAGTAAGGAGACTTGAGGGATTTCTTTGGAAGAGTTTTGGTGCAATAACCTCTCTTTTGCACACTTTTTCCTGCCCATGTCCAAGCAGGATGCAGGTAGGTCTGTTGGCAAGGAAGGAAGAAGAGGGGGTTAATGGACCTTCATTAACTACTTTGCTGAACTTGGCTGAAAGGTGCCACTGAAGTGAGCAGCTCTGGGCTGACTGATGGGAAAGTGTAATTCAGCGTTTCCCTCTCATAATTACAATTTCATCATGTAATAATAATAGGTAGTGATTGATTGCGACCCTTCGCCACTGCAGGATGCTGGTCGTTAGGAAGAACTGATTGATCACTGGAGCTGCCATTTGGCCATGTGGAGTCCTTCCACTGCCTTTTAGAAGGGGAACAAAAGTCTCCTTAAATAAATAAAACTTTAAAAGATCCCAGATCACTATCAGGAGACTCTTAGCCCCTTCCTCCCTCACTGTGGCAGTTGAGGTTGCTTGAAAGCTGCCTCAAAAGGCATAATTTGGGTGCTGTAAACCTATGGAGATAATTCCTCACCTTAGTCACCCATCAGGTGGGGAGACACCAAGGGAAGGACAGCAGGAACCATCCCCTCGTGCACCAGAGGGGCTGTTTCAGTTGGTGACACTGGCACAGGGACAGAGTTCCTGCTCTCTGATCCCTCAGGAGAGGGGAGATCCAGTCCTCAGATGGGATTTTATCTATTTGAATGGTACAAACAAGAACTGTGGGCTAAGAACCAGGAATCCACCTTTGATTGCAAGCTCTGCCACAGGATTCCTGCACATCCTTGGGGAAATCACTTTATCCCTTTGCACTTGCAGTGCAGGGATGACATTTCTTGCCTGAAGGGCACAGTCTTTGGGGGACAGGGACAGACTGTTAGACAGGACCTTGGGACCTCCTGTAACAGCCACAAGAACTTCATTCTCCAGGCTGCACTGTCCCTCTGAGAAACCCCAGCAGCTTCCTAGGTGACTTTAGGCACCACTTGATGACAGGACATTAATAAACAGCAAAATCCACTGTCTAACAGGGACACAGCACCTACACTCTGCCAGCATCTGCCAGAAGTGTTGTCAAGCAACTAACTGCCTGTAATTGAGCTCTCAGAAGTATCTGCCCTGAGGTGAGCTGCAGAGAAATTTTACAAATGAAGATAATAGATGTTTATGTCACGCACACGCAATGAGAAGCAGCAACCTGCGATCGCTCACTTGATAAATCCACCCTCAGCAGCAGCTGAAACAGCTTTGTCCACAGCTGAATGAGGGTCTCTCTGGCAGTATTCAATGCCTCAACAAGCAGAGTGAGGCTGCTTATGGCCCCTGCACTGAGACATGCCCAGAGATGGTCACAGTAGCACCATGTTTATCCCACGAATATTCATAAATTTCTGCAGAATTCCAGATAGGATTTGTTATCTGCAGGCACTCACCAGAACATTTGGAGAAACAGGGCCAGCCACATTGCCAGCATTCATCAATTCATCTCCCTTGAAGTCAACACAGCTCTGCCAGCTTACCCTTGCCAAGGATTAGTCAATCTCTTCTAACCTATGAGCTCTTCCTGAACTTGCTGTTTATTCCCAGGACACACCATTATTTACACTTTTAAAGAGAGCAAAGGTGGGGAACAGCACAAGAGGGACACACAAATCCAGCTTTCATATCCAAGAGCTTCACCAGAACTTGCAACACCATCAGGGTTAACTATGGCAGAACTGGAGCTCTGCTCTCAACATGGAAACAGAACAGAGGCACGCAGGCATGGTGAGCAGCTTGCCAGAAGTACCCCATCCAAAAAGCCCAAGAACATAAAAACAAACCTCCCAAAACACAGGATTTTGTTTCTGTTTTTCAGATGACCTCCTAACAGTGTTGTGGACCTGTGAAGAACCAGAGAAGCTGCCCAAGCACCTGGGGCTTAAATGTTTGAAGTAATATTTTCAGAAATCCTGAAGCTCAGATGCCAATTAGACATCTAACTGCCAGCAGCACCAGTACAAGCAAGGTGCTTTTATATTTTGAAGCTAGAGGCCATAGGAACCTAGATCTTAGGAGCTTTCCAGAAGAAAATTAATGCCAAGGGCCCAAGTTGCTTTTGAAAAAGGGATTGTAGAGAACTGAAAAAGCACCTTCTAATAGATCTCTTAGTGCCTGCAAAATGCCAAGAAACACCCCAAGGATCAAAGTTTCCCACCATTATCATGATTCCAATTCTATCCC
Organism: Corythornis vintsioides; assembly: GCA_025447755.1. NCBI lineage: Eukaryota > Metazoa > Chordata > Aves > Coraciiformes > Alcedinidae > Corythornis > Corythornis vintsioides. The sequence goes on along the minus strand of JAOEGS010002104.1, from coordinate 9,080 downwards.
TCCTTGAAAAGGGCAGAAAGCAGTTCCTTGGAACAGTCAGAACTTCACAAAGTGACCTTCTGCAATGACCTCTTAGTTTGGTCACCTGTACAGACCCAAAATGGGATGGTTGGCTTCATCTTTAAAGAGCTACACAGGAGCACAAGGGTTAAACCCTTTTACTGCTGACTACCTGTGGGTGCCACCACAGGCACTCAACAAGAGTTCTATACACTCCCCTTCCACAGGTAGCCCAGATCTTATTCCCAAAGTCCCAGCACATTGATCTTCCTCCTCTGAGAGGTCCCGTACAAGTTCCCATTTCTGGAATCCCCCAAACCCCTGGTACCCTTTGAATCACATCCCTCTGCCTGGAGACTGTTACTCACTGTTGATGAATAAACATTGTCTATTTTCCAGCACAATACTGGAACAGCTGAGTTGCTGAGCACGCTCTCGAACAAAGCAGCATAAAGCAAATATACACAGAGGAAAAGTAATGAGATCCCTGCACTGTTACCCCTCGAGGGACAACTAATGCCAGCCCAACACATGGCACAGGAGTTTCCCGAGGACTGGCAGCCAACTGGATTTGTTTTATGACTGTATCACTTCACAGCTGTGGCCGTGTCAGAGTTGGTAGAATAGAACCAACCTCCACCAGTACAACAGGGCTACTCAGATTGGAGCAGGAGGAAAGTATCAGACTGCCCAGGCATTTTGCTGCTGTCTTTTGAAGACTTGCACTTAGCCCAGTAGCTGCAGCACATCTCCATGTCTAACTGTGACACCTTTATCTCTGTATCTGCTCAGATACCAGCTGGACACCAGGTTTTTCCCTCCCCTCCTGTTGCAGGGACATGTCCTTGCTCTGCTCCCCACTGCTCCATCTGGCTACCTTATGCAGGGTCAGAAGTAGTAAAAATATTAGTGCCACCCTATTCTTAGTTTTCTTTGTTTTTAACTACATGGAAATGTCTGCAAAGAAGTTTTCTAAGGGTGAATTAGATTTTCCTTGGGAAATAATGCAAATCTGGGGAGGAAAAAGAAGTCAAAAGCCTCCTCTAGATTTTAGAGGGGTTTTCTTTGCCAGGCTTTTTTATTTTCTAGTTTTGCTTTGGCTTAGGAAGAGGGTAAGGAAAAAGACAGCAGAGCATCTCCTATAGCAGGTTGCAAACAACATGGTCTTTCCTGTGTCCACAGAGACATAGGTCCCTGGACCAAAAGCAGGTGGCCAGAGCTTTTCCAAATCCTCAACAGTGACATGACATACCCTGTGGCCTGAATCCTCCAGCCTTGTTGTCTGCAACAACATGAAGATTATTCACCTGCTCACTTCCCCCTGTTCCTCACTGAGCTCAGCTTCAGGAGTCCAGCCTGGAGCCTGGCTGGTCACCCAAGAAGACACAGGTGAGAGAGGAGAACTATGGTAAATCTGAGACAGCTGTAACCATACTCCCCTTGGAAGCTGTTGGTGAAGCACTCAGGAAATGCTGAGCTGCAGGTGACTTCTCTTACCCCAAACTAACTAGCAATGCAATTTCAGCTCTAAGAAGAGTTTCAAGACCTGTGGCTCAGCAGCCATATCCAAATTAAATTACACATTTATTGTCTCCGTGGGCATTACCCATTGGATTTCAGAAATACTCTTAGATACAGAGTACCTCTAAGCACCCCCAGCCCATACAAAGGGCACAGAAAGACCATATTTGAGCTATATCCCTGTCCAGTGCTACCTCATCCCTTTTCCATATCAACCTTTGGCAATCTGTTCACTGCCTGCAGCTTCCTCCCAGCATCACCCTTTGAAGATAGAGGAGCTCTGCCAGCTGAGACTCTGCCTGCCTGGCATTTCTGGCCTCATATTCCCTCCTGCTTTCCCCAGGGAGGTGTTGGAGCAGCTCTAGCTGGTTGCCTGGGTCATCTGCCAACCAGGTTACCTTGCAGCAACCCATGCTGGCTGGAAACGACAGTTCCTCCCACAGAAGATGCAGTAGGATTGCTCTTGGTGACTGTGGGTAGCAGGCTCTGCTTCTGCAGTGGTTGGAAACGAAGGAATTTTTTTTGAGGTTCAGGCCAATATATGTAAAGCACCCAATACCTGGATGCCTTTCTAAATTATCCCAGTTACTTTGATCTTCACCTGGGACTGGATGTTTCATCAGAAGTAGTATTTGTCAATCTTTAGATTATGTTCAAGGTCTGCCTTGACCATGGAAAGGACTCAGACATACTGCTGGCAGAGCATGGACCTCTAAATGACAGATTCACCCCTGCTCAGCTATGAGTAGCAGAAAAGTTCATCTCCAGCTCCTCACTCTTGGAGCTACCTGGGGTCAGAGTTGGAGTACTGGATGCAAACAACATGTCTCATCCAGTCCTGTATGGAAGCACCCTCAGAGCTTGCTCCAGGGGCTTGAGAGCAAGCTGAATTTCAAATAGCAACCCATTAGTGAAAACCAAGATGTGAACCAAAGCAGTAAAGCAGGAAAACGGACACTTCCAATAACCAGGACCCACATGCCTGGGACAGAGCTGCAGGTGATAGGTGAGGGACCAAGTTTAAGGCCTTTGCAACAATTTGTATCTATGAGAAGAGCCAGGGATGCTGCAAGACATAGAAAACCCAGAAATGTTCTGTGAAAAGCACTTGACAAAATTCCCTGAGAATAAAAGGCCAAACTAGAACCTGTGTACACAACTTAGTACTAGAAGAAAGGACAAGGGAGGTCTCAGGGAGCAAGGACAAGCTGATGTCCTGAGGAAGACCTCAGGTAGAGCCTACCAGGGTTCCCAGGGAAGCAGGCTAGAGTCATGCCATGAAACCCAAGCTAGACTCCCTGCCCCGTTTCAAGGGTGATGCAGAATTAACTAGGGATGTTCCTCTTATTAAAAATAAAAAAGAAATTTTTTGCTCCAATGCCAAAAAGTTACATAAAAATAATTCATGGCCAGATTAATGAGAGAGAGAAAGTCATTAGAAATCAAAAATGAGATAATTCAGCTGTAGACATGAGTGATGGTGAGAAATAAATTATATTTGGCTGACATTACTTAATTAGTTGGAAACAGGGTGCTTTCTTAAATTTTCTTTGGTGAAGCTTTTAAGCTTTTAACACATAAATTCCCAGCTAAATAACCTAGATGTCAAAGCAGCCAGTTGCATCTTCCCTGCCAAGCCATTTTATGAGGATATTCTTTTCAAACTTCATCCCTTTGCTCAGGATTTTGGTTGCTACCAGGCATGACATGTAATTTCTGGCAAGAGCCCAATATCCAGATTGGACTTTGTTCCTGAGGGCTGCTAGTACCAAGGTCCTTCCTACCAGCTCCTGGTGGGATGGGGAAAAGATCAGGCCAAGACAAATGGTAAGTAAGTAGCTGTAAGTAGCTTGAATAAGCAGTAATATCCTAGCACTGCTGCAGTGCTTCTCATCAAGCATCTCAGAGGACTTAATGAACATGAATTAAGGCTCACAATTAGAGCTGATGGTATAAATAGCTGCAAATAGTATTCCTGGAGGATGCTCTTCAATTTTTAACTGAATTGTTACAGTGACTGATTCTTGCACTCCTATTTATAAACCCCTTCTCAGAGGGAGGAGGAAATTGTAGATACAGAAGATCTAAAAATCCTGCAGGACTGGGCTGCATTAAGAAAACTGTGTTCAGCAGGTGTAGGGAGTTCTCCTCCCCCTCTGCTCTGCCCTAGTTAGAATACTGGAATTTTAGTTTTAGGTGCCTCAATTTAAGAGAGACAGGGATCCACTGGAAAGAGTCCAAGGGAGAGCTACAAGAATGATTAAGAGACTTGAGCATCTATGAAGAAAGACTGAGGGAACTCGGGCTGTTCAGTCTTAAGAGAAGGTGACAGAGGGGACCTTATTAATGTCTATAAATATCTGAAGGGTGGGTGTCAAATAGAAGGGGCCAGTATCTTCTCTCTAATGCCCAAAAGTAGGACAAGGAACAGTGGGGTATAAACTTGAGCACAGAAGGTTCCATCTCAACATGAGGAGGAATTTTTTTACTGAGAGAGCCTGGCACAGGCTGCCCAGAGAGGTTGTGGAGTCTCCTTCTCTGGAGACTTTCAAGATCCCTCTGAATATTTTCCTGTGTGGACTGCCCTGAGTGACCCTGCTCTGGTAGGTCAGACTCCAGAGGTCCCTTCCAACCCCCACCACTCCATGATTCAGTTACAATCATGGACTGCTGGAAAATAAGGGAAAGCAGCAGTGAGCAGAGCAGCTTAGAGAAGGAAGTTTAGAAAAAGTAAGATCAATCAACCTACTGTACCTTTGGTAGCAGCTGCTCCCTCCCACCTCAGAGGAGTAGGACTGATAGCAGTGATCAGAGACAGCCATTTTAATGACATTCATTAGAATCTGCAATTAGAGAAAATCCTGATTGACAGGAAGATCTGAGGACATGCAACAGCCAGGAGGTTTTCCCCCAGCTGAAGGTACCAACACTAACATTTGACACAGGAACTCCTCTCTCCAATAAAGAGACCATTAAACAAGGTGCTGAACACTTATCTTGCATAGAAATGTTCTAGTGATGTATAACTAATTAGTATTATTACTTTTAAAAATATATGCATTAGGAAAAACCACCATGGTTCTTAACCACAGAGAGAAACTGGAAGAGAAAGTTTAGCTTTAAATAAGACTATTAACAGACAGATTCTAGCAGCTAAGTAATATTTTTGAAGGGGAGAAAAAAAAAATGCAAAGGGGAAGCAAATCAGTTCCTATTGCAGCAGCCTGGTGGTTGGGGAACTGGGACTGCCAGTAGCACAAGCTCTCAGCTTGTATAACCTATCCCAAGGGGAAAAAAAAGAAAAAAAAAAAGGACTCCTATAATCCTGACTTCTTCCTGAAGCCAAGTCCCAGTAAAATCTTTTCTCCCAAGCTGCTGCAAAGCCAGGTTGGGCACAGACCTGGGTTACCTACAGAATTGGCATGTGCTGGGACAGCAGTAGAGGAGCACCTGCTTTTGAATGCAACCAAAATGAGGTGAGAATGAGGCAACAAGCTACTCAACTCCATCAAGCTGAGGTCAGCTCCCAGCACATCCAGCCATGCTGCTCAAAAGGTACATGGGACTTTTAAAGTCAAATCTACATGTATGTGTATATATATATTTAAAATGAGTCACCTATAGAGTTTAAGCATTGCCAGAGATGGGGAGCAGCTAATTACAGCCTGATAAGTTCCAAGGGGAGGGATCCAGGTTGAACTCCTCCTAAATTGCTGTATTAAAACTCGTGCTGACTTCTGACTCCTTTTCTAGGTCTCTGAAAGAAAGGGTGATCTGAAAGACTCCCATCAATTACTCTTCACCGGATGCAAGACTTGCTAAGAAAATATAAATTATTCTAATTCAGTTTAGTTAAGTGGCAATTGCTACATTACATAAATCTGCAATGTTCTGTAGGTGCTGCTTTGTATAACATTGGCCTGGGACTCATGAATTGAATGCTAATGAATTTGTATATCTTTAAGTGCTGGGTATGTAGGAAGGAAGAGCAACTACTGGCCCCAGTTTGGGCCAGCACCACAACTGCAAGTGTAATGCTTTTGAGAAGAGACTTGGCACTGGAAAGGTTCCCCACCACCGGTGATAAAGGACTGAATTTGTCCTCCAGCAGGAGCATGGTTTCACCAGCCACCAAGCCCACCTAGTCTTGGCAGCAGCACTGAGGGCCATCCCTCAGGTCCATCCCTCGGAGCAACCCCTCAGGTCTCCTTCCCTGAAGCAGTGTTGATGAAGGTGTTTGACAGGACAGACCAGCCCCCCCACCCCAACCTGACTGAGACACACACACACAGACACATGCTCAGCACCCAGCAAAGCCTCCAGCTCCCAAAGCAGCCCAGTGCTGGATGGGAGGTCCTGTGAATGATGAAATCCCAGTGGCTTCAGGACAGGCTGCTGGGCTTGGCCGTGGGGCCAGAGTTTGCACGGGCAGGACTGGGGTGGGCGTGCAAATGCCAAGGGGTGGCACCACCAAACCTTTGTGGGGAGACCACCTCTACCCCTACAGCCTTGAATGAATGCAACTGTGACCATCACTTGGTAAAATATAGCTTTTATTTGTTCATACAAATAGTATGAATTAGCAGAACTTCATTTTCCTAGAAACATCTTTCTCTGTGTAAAATTCATTTGTGTTGTACATACCACAAAATACTTGATTTACATTTTTTTCCCCCAGATTTTCTTTTTTTTGTGTGTGTATGGGGTTGTTGGTTTTCTTTGTTGTTGTTTTTCTTTCCATTTTGTCATTTTTCTTACAAACTGGCTACTCTATAGAACCATTACAGACAATGAATCACTTTTGAATACAGGACTGAATGAAACTCAGCCATAAATTAATGTTACAATGTGAGGATAAAAAAAAAAACAATTTCCAGTCACACCTCCAAGCTTAACTTAAAAAAAGTATTCTTGAAAAAACAATAACAACAGCACTGATTCCAGTATTAGCAACCAGATGCACACCATGGGAAATTCACCTTCATTGTCTTGCTTCTTGGGTAAGGCCTTCACATTAACAGCCTAGTGCAGATTTCATTAGGAAGGGTATTTGAGCCAGGACTAACAATTTGCTGAGGGTTTGAAGAGTGATTATTCACTCTCTGTATTCCTACTCTCCAAGTTTGCTTCATGAGAGTGTTTTGCAGCAGGGCCTGATGACACAAATGAAGCCCACGCTCTGCTGGAGAGCTGAGGAAGCCACTGGGGTATTAGAAAGTCATTTCCAAGAAAGCAAGAAGGAAGACACGTGGGATGAGAAACCTTCCAGCATTCAAATCAGGCAGGCACACAGCTCCATAGGGATCCACTTGGGAAGGAAGCTGTGCCAAGGCAGGAGATCCTGGAGGCTCTTGCCACATGCTGGAAGGGCTCAGCCAGTGAAACCACCCGGGGAGCATCCCAAAGGCCAGGGGGCACACGAGCATCCTTCCATACATTGCATAAGCCCTCTAGTAGGAAGACTGAGGTTTTGAGAACCAAAAATCACTCTTCTCCACCAGGAAGAATTTTCTTCTCCCCCCAACCCCTCCTGGCCTACAGTCCCTCCCCCTCAGTCACCCAACAGCAGCAGGGTTTGTGACAACACTCGTGCATTCATAGTGGCAGCAGGGAACAGAGACCTAAAGCCAGTCCCCAGACATGCATAGATCCAACACCACTGCAGCTTTGTGGCTTTGTTTTGCAGGATGGGTGTCATGTGCACATCAGGACCATGTGGCAGGTTCCACACTGATGCCTGTGACCTCTGGAAGCTGGGCTGCATTTGTCTGAAGCATGGTCTTGGTGCTAGAAATGGCTCAGAGCAGAAAGATTTGCCCAGCATTCCCTGTCTGTAGGAAGATGTGTTTGGAGGCAAACCCCAAGAAGGGATTTGCATCCTGAGCAGGCAACACAGCAGGGATGTTAAACTTGGCACCTCCTATTCCTTGAGGACACCCCTGTGCACTGCACCCCATGTGTGAACCCACATGTCTCACTGGCAAGGGTGCCAGTCCCTAAATCCCATTGAGATGTGACAGTGCTGAGCCACAGCAAGAGCCCTTAGGTTCAAATAAAGCCCTGAAGGGCAGCACTTGACCTGCAAATCTCTCCAGCTGACCCAGAGCAGGGTCTGCTCTTCACTGTATCTACCTGAACAGGAACAGGTCAAGACCCAGGGAGATTAGCCCAGGCTCCAAAGAGCCTTTTCACCCAACAGCCACAGCAGAGAGCTGTAAGGAGCAGGCAAGAGCAAGGAGGGCTGTAAAGTAAAAGAAACATCTGGAAAATGCCACTGAAAATACCTCCTAAGCAATGCAGTGCTCAGAGGTGGTTTGCTGTGGGTGATCAGGACCAATGAAGGGCACACAATTTACATAGGCACTGCCAATGAAACTACAGCATCAGCTCAACTCACATATGCTCTGCTCACTGGGGCGTTTGCTGTTCCCAGTTTTACTTACGCTACTTGCTTTGCGCAAATGTTCCCAGGGTAACAACATGAGGTGCACCCAGTCAGCTCCACACTCAGTGGTGCCTCACCTCAGGGCTGCAGGTGAGAGCTGTGGGGTTTTGTGGCTCTGCTTCTGTTAAAAATTCAAGGAGCAAATCACTTTTGCTGCTGCCTTGCTCCAAAAATGTTCCAGTTGAGCTAGCAGAACCTCCAACAGAAACAATAAGGCATTGGACACACGTGGTGCTTACCAAAACCTCCTGAGCACACAAAACAGGGCTTGAACTCCTAGGAAAGTCCTGACAACCTGTCCAGGAAGGATCTCCAGGTTACTGTACCTGGGTTAAGTGCTCGGAGCCTCCTGTTCTGCCTGGTTGCCACAAGTGGTGGGGCTGGAGGAAGCGCTGCTTGCGCCATGCCCTGGAACACACTCCATGCTGAGAATGGCACAAAGTAGCAACCTGGCATTTTCCTGTGGCTCTGCCAGGATCCATTCTGGGTGGATGCTGCTCCCTGCACTGCCACCTCCCAGCAGCAAGTCACCCAGACCAGCACTGAGTGTGTCAAACACAGTTAACCTGTATTCTCACATTCATCCTGCAGTAAAGGTTTAAAATGCATAGAGGGATCGTGGGGAAGAGCCTCTGGACCAAAGGCAAGAAGGAAAGGTAGGCTGAGGAGAAAGCTCTGCTTGTGCCACAGGCTCTGCAGCTTCTCTGACAGAGAAAGAGCACGTGCCCCTGCCAGCAGGGTTCTGGGCTGCAGGGCAGGAGCTGGATGGCTTGGGGGTCTGGGAACACACGCTGCTGCTCAGCAGAGGTATGTGGGTTGCAGGAAGATGCTCAGCCTCCCTCCACCCATCCCAGAGAAACCCCCCCAGGGGCTGTGGGACTAACTGGAAAGCTGTGGGACGAGGAGCACAACAGTGGAGCAGAGACTGGGACACTGGAATAGGGAAAGCAAGTGTTTATAAAGGCCAGATACCCGTAACAAAAATAGCTCTGTGCTTTCCCTCCCTCCCCACCCCTCCCCTACCACCCTCACTTCTTTTGTTTTGTTTTAAATACAAATTTTGTTTAGGAAAAATGGAAGCACCATCTGTTACAAACCAAACGAAAGGGGGAAA